>OMNR01054849.1:0-11375 GCA_900303205.1 Mora moro
GCATACACACATAGACACACACACATAAACACACACACTCTTAAACACACACACACACACACATCTTTAACCCACACACACACACACACACACACACACACACACACACACACTCTTACACACACACACACACACACACACACACACACACACACACACACACACACAACACACACACACACTCTCTCTCATCGGGTCCTGCTTCCCTAAACGGTTGAATACGTCCAGTCAGTGTTATGCTGAGAAGCAAGTGACTGCTGTTGTGCCCATTGGACGCGATGCGTACGTCAGTGGTTTGATGTGCAGGGCTGTGTCCCAGCCATCACATGTCTCCTCTACAGCAGCTGGCCAGGCTGCATGGGCTGAATAAGGAACTCTGAAGCAGAAGTGCCGGGTTCTTCTTGAAATGTCCTCCAATGTTATTTCAAGATAACATCCTGTTTCTTGCTTTGCTATCATAACCTCCGGCTATGCACACAACGAGATGGCATGCGTACACAGGCTTGACACAGTGGCTCAATAAATAAATACATATATTTTTAACCAGGCACTGTTCATATTGTGCAGGAGATTTGTAGTCACAAGGAGCATCTACATTATGGGAGTCATTGTCGTAGATTTTTTATTTTTTGTACGTTTATTTATTTATTGATATTGATATTATTTATTGATATGAAGGGCCGGCTGAGAGTCTCTGTCATTCTTTTGCAGTGTTTGTATGATGGGGTTAATGTGTATTACAGTTAGAATGCGTAGGCTTTGCCTCTCCAAATAAATGACAATAAATTGCCTCAAATGCTCAATCAATTCATCACAACGGCTGGGTCACGCATAATGCAGTCGCTAAAAACTTGAAATGACCCAATGCTCGGTTCGTTCAGTGCAGCCCAGGGAACGCATCTCTGGTGGAATCTTGGGGCAGAAACCAACAAACAAACAAAATATCCAAATGATGTCGCGCCAGAGGACTAACCTTGCGAGAATGTCCTTCAGTTGGGCTGTCATTCTGTGACTCCTTACCAACCTGCCTTCACAAGCGGTGAGGCGTTTACCACCTCCACTCATCGATCAAGCCTTCCAATACAGCAGATGACTCCTGTTTCGCTCTTTTCACTTCACCATGTATTATTATTATTATTATTATTATTATTATTACCTCCTGCCTGAAGGATGAGGTTGATTGTTTGTACACGTCGAGACGCCACTGACCCCCAGTGTTGAGTTCTGCCCGTACTCATTTTCTCAACCTGGACCTGACCCACGTGAACTGTGGATTCACCCACACCTCCAGCACTCTCCTCGGTGGACCACGACGCAGAGAGAAAAGACCGTGGGATTAGTTGGTGTGATCCGACGTTGCGTTTCATCACACCAACTAATCCCACGAATGAATGAATACTTTTCTACTCATTCTTTTAAGGAGGAGTGCCATCATCTTCATCTTCTCTGCCAGGCCACTGGCGTCGGAGCAGAGAGGTGTACCGCGCTTCTCCTAGTAGTATTGCGATGACTATAGTTTGGAGACACGCAGGCTAGATTCTTGCCAATGAGCTTCCTTCCCAGGGCTAAGATAATGACACCTAAGGGTGCGTCAATTTTGATGACACGCGTGTGACTTCATACATCCTGTTTTCGTTTCTGCTGCTTGGCAACCGAAGAGCACGTAGTGCCAGCTATATTGTCACGCCAGCCCCCGCCTCGAAACCATATTGCTATTGTGTGTGTGTGTGTGTGTGTGTGTGGGTGTGGAACACTTCCTACTGTTGACCTTAACTCTTATCAAGTTATTTTTGGGTTCGAGTGAACCGATGTCATTGACCCTCTGATGCTGTAATGAATATTCAATGTTTTAACTTTCGTTTTGATTGACTCTGTCACTTTACTACACAAGAGAACACTAATACATGTTTATTAGCAATGTGCATAATATTCATGCATTGAAATCAACTGAAGACTTTTATTTATTAATCTCATTGGATCCCAATGTATAAGGATCAGGGCTAGTGGTCGACCGATATGGGCTTTTTAATGGCCGGTGCCGATATTTAGTTCTTATTGTTTGCGCGATATACACGCTGCGTTATATCTGAGTTATTACTCGATCGTTCGTATCGATGGCATGTAAACACAGAGCACTACGGAGTAGTTTAGTTTGGACTGGTTAAGAGTGGAGCCACACGGTTTTCTGACCGTGTCCATAAGTTTAGACGTAAAGGAACGTGGAATAATTTAAACACAGGAGAAGGAATCAGTGGGATTACCGTTCATTGGAACGAGTCAGGCCAACACACTCACTCGCACACTAAGGAAAGGAGCTATAACACCCATTTATCCCAACATATAATCAAATGTCATAGTTTGGCCTGTGCTACGCACGTGAGAAATGATATGTATAGCTTACAGTCATCTGTGCGCACCAGATGCTAAGACTTCACATCATAATAAGGGAGGGAATGACATTCGTCTCGTCAGACATTTCCTTAATGTTAATGCACCAATAAAATAGATTAGATTGTAGATATATAATAGATTGTTCATGAGTCCCAAATCTCAAAGTCTCAAGTCTGGTGGTCAAGTGGCAAACTCAAGTCCCCATCTCTGTGAAGACACCCGTCAGAGAGCTGGATGTGGCGCGAAATTTGACGGAGGCGGCTGCCTTGTAATTCTCTATGCAGGAAAATGCCAAAAGTTCAAAGTTTCTTTATTGTAGAATGGTGAAATTAAGGGGAAGCGCTGACATCGTTCCACAGCAGCCACACTGACAAGGAAACATTTATTTATCTGCCTCGTGAGCGCAGGCATTGGCCGATGCCGATTATCTCAAAATGCCAGATATCGGCTTGATTAATCGGTCGACCACTAATTAGGGCTGTCAAGCGCTAATTTTTTTTTTTTTTAAGTTCTTTATTGCATACTTTGGGATTAATTTATCTAAATGAATTGCATATATCAATATTTGTCATGAGAAGAACATCTCTTTAATTTCCCATACATTGAGAAAAATATGACTTAATGCATTTTAATTGAGGAAATAAATAGTCAAATGTAGCAAGTAAGCAATGCAGCAAGAACAATGATGGAAATACGTCCATGAGTTTCTTATTTAACATACAACAGCGCATCTCAGGCCACAATTACAACCTAACAATAGGCTCACAGTCCCTTTGACCTCAATACTATTTCTCCAATATCTTACATGCCAAAATAAACTTAGGCAACATGAACATCTTAGGCAATATCTTGTATGACAAAATAAACCCAACCAAGTAAAAATCTCTGGCAACGTAGACCATAACAGTTTGATTTAAGTCGCTGCCTCACGATACCCCTTAGTTCTCCTTCAGCCAGTTGCTGAGACAACCTAGCTTGTTTACATTCACAGAGTTCAAGGCTACCCTTTTGAACTATGTTGCCTGCCAGTGAGAAAGTCTCTCACAAGGGACAGAAGTGGCAGGGGTGGCCAGATTTTTGCGAGCCAGGGCAGACAGCTGTAGATGGGCCCCTGCATGAGTTGACCACCTCTGTAGTGGGCACTCTTCCATGCTGATGCTGGCCTCTGCTTTATAGAGGCTCAGAGTCCTGTTAAGCCCCATTTCATCATCTGAGTCTGAAGTCAACAGCAGGAGGCTCCTTCTCCTTTGCTGGCTCCTCTGAGGGTCTCCTCTGGAGTAGCTCTGCTGGGTTCTTCTTGCAGCAGTGCCTCAAGGTTGGTCCACACCTCTTCTCTCTCCTGTTGGTAGATACTTCAAGTCCTTGAAACGTGGGTCAAGTGCTGAAGCCATCTTGAGCCATCCATTATTGATGTTAGCTTGCCATTCAGATAGGTCCTTCTTAAAGTCTTGAACCTCTCCATGTAGGCTGGGTCCTCATGACGAATACAGTTCTTGAATCCTGAATCTTATATTGGAGTGATGTCAGTACATCAGTACATTTAATTTAGGAAAAGCACATACATTTATATTGCACCAATTCAGTCAATTCAAAAAGCTTTGCAAAAAAATGGACCGTAACAAGTAAATCCCATTTTAATAAAACAACTGTTCCTGATGTGTGGGTGTTTACCTGCCTGGTTCAGAGGCTCTCCAGCCTCTGCAGTTTGTCCCACTCAGATGTGCTTCTGTCGGCCCAGAGTAGCCTTTACAGCCTCCTGGTTCTTCAAGAGATGAGATCATAGCTTGTTGAAACATCCTGTATCAGTTGCTTTCTCTGTTGCCCAAGTTCTGTTTGCTGCTGGTGTAGTTCATCCATATTGGCAGGGCTGTGTTTAATATGCCCCACTATCTTGCGACACTTTGCCAATGCGTCACCAAGGCAAACGGTGACTGTTCTCTGTAACATGTGAGCAGTGTTCATTTTGGCAGCTATTTTAGATTTAGTCTTAGTTTTGGTCTTTAGACGAAAATGCTTATTAGTCACATTTTTTTCCTTCATAGTTTTAGTCTAGTTTTAATCGACGAAAAGTCATTACATTTTCGTCGTCACTAGTTAGTCGTGACTAAAATTGACGGCGAGGGCTCTGTTTCATTCCTTCATCCGGAATTCAAAGAACCGTGGATTTGCCTTCATTCAATCCATTCAGCATAGTTTATTTAGTTTAGTTTTCTCTAAACTAGTGGAACAGAGAGAAACTCTGGAGCGGCCATAACGTTTGGAATATTTGATTTGATTTGTGGTATTGTGCTATTGTTTTTTTGACCGAGTTAGACATTGGATATTCAACAGATATTTGTCCGTAATATAGCGATCTAAAGCGGGGAGCAAAAGGGATAATCGGCAGTGAAAGTCCGGGTGGGTCTAGCGGTGTTCACTGATATGCTGCCGAAATAACAGCGCTAAACCAGGGCAAACAAAGAGGTGATCCCCGGTCAGGTCCCAGCGCGTCTAGTGGCCACCTGACGGGCTACAGAGCGGAGGCTGCCAGACGGCGGCACTTCCCTCCCAGTTGGTGGCGAACTACTCATTTTCGCGGGTCCCCAGCTCTGAATTCAACCAGTTCAACCAATGACAGGGATGCATTATTTATATTTTGACAGACGCTCAGTTGGGGGAAAATATCATGCATTTTGAATGTCCGATAGCCCACCACTAACATTTTAGTCTCTCCTCGTCTCGTCAACGAAAACAAAACATACATTTCGTCATAGTTTTTTATTATCAAAGATCTATTTTTAGCTCGTCAACGTCTCGCCTTAGTCATGGAAAAAAGGCCGTTGACGAACATTTTTCGTCCTAGTTTTCGTTAACGAAATGAACACTGCATGTGAACAGTACAAGGCATGTGCGGGAGTGGAAGCTTCCTCACTGCAGCTGCCATGTTTGCAGCGCTGCCTGTTCCGACTGTGTTCCTTATGTTGAACTCCTCAGGCCTTTGCCACAGACATAAACTTCGGCGCAAGCATCAGCAAAGTGCCTGGTGACCGTCTTCAGCATGGTTAATGCAAATTACTGATGTTTCCGCTCACTGTCAATGATGTGTGCAGTTACACCGAGGTAATTGTGGTCGCTTACCGAGGTCCAATGATCCCCAGTCAGGGCAATATATTCGGCCTTCGCCAATTCATCACCTTTTGCTGTCTTTTCGGTGTCATAAAGCTAGTGGATTTTGGACACGTCAGCGGACGCAATCTGTAAAGCCTCCTTTAACACCCTGCCCTCTACCATTGCAATCCATTTAGCTATTGAGTTGGTAAATCTATCACAGGTAGACTTCTGTCTGAGTCTGAACGCCTGTTCAAGTGTGGCTTGACGAGACTGGTTGCTCACAGTAGCATCAGGGGCGGTGCTAGGTCTGCCCTCCAAGCTAGCGGCTAAGTGCTTTGCATTGAGGTGATATTTCAGGCTTGGAAGTGCTCCGATGGTACGAAAATTCCTTACTGCAGAGATTGCACAGAACGGCGCTGCTATCGACAGTTCCATCTGGGCGTTTTTCATTTTCCATTCACTGGGCCAAGCGACGTGTCGTCTGCTTCCATCATGTGTGTGTACAGAGCTACGGTGGACGCCAGCTGTATGGCCCGTGATGTACGGGTCGAGGGGAGCGCCATTCATCTGCAGCGATTCTGTTCTTTTTCTTTTTTTAGTTTTTTTTTCTAGAATTAATTAATCCAAAACCAACATTTTGACAACCCTAATACGGATATATGGTGGACCAGAAAGTGGACCAGAATATAGTTATTTATAGAGAAAAGTTCCCTGTATGGATTGACTCGTGAGAAGCTAGTGCTGATATCTTTTAATGCAGTAAATGGCTGCAGTAGAGAAGTGATAAAGTGCAGGTCGAACTCCACCACCGAATCAAAGTGTGTGAAGCCACATGGTCAAGTCACGGGCAATATGACGCAAGCACCTTTTACTTGTTGTGGGTGTGATGATGCGGGTGGAGTTGTGAAACCCTCTGCTACGCATTTGTGAATTCGAACTGCTAACACTTGCTACTTTCAGTCGCCCTCCTCTGACTCACCTTGCCCTACGGTAGGCAAGGAGACACACACACACACACACGCACACGCACGCACACACAGAAGACGTCTTTGTTGGGGGGCACAGGCATCCCTTTAAATCCTAGTGTAGGCCTACTAACGGCTACTCCAGAACTTGCTACCGAGTACCAACCACCGCAGGCCAGGTCTGCTCTGAGCCAGCTCACTTGAAGCATAACCTAGAGTCGAACGCCATATCAATACGTATTTAGTAATGGGGTGAGGCCAAGGGGAGAAATATTCTATAGTAGTAGTTATAATAATGTCTGATTTGTTTGATATGTTTTCAATAGCAGTTTGAGTCCTGAATGTCAAATGCTGTGTCCGTCCCATGTGTGAGTGAGCAATAGTACAATAGTAGTAATAATATCTGTATTTGAAATTGTAGTGGTGTATTTGCCACAATGCCATCCTGCAATTGCCTTTGGGAGTACTCCCACATAGTATTGCGACACACAGTATGCCCAGCCCACGTTTCCACAAAGTACGATGGTCTGTCAGAATTGACATGGCGCAACACAGGGCCTCGATTGTTCCCTCACATTGTTGTTATTGACGCCAACTGTGGAAATACTATACACTGTAGAACAGTGCAAATGATGTATACTTCACATAATTTACCTATTAACCTACACTGAAAATGTGTATAATAAAAAAAAAACATGTTAAACATGTTGACAAGCTAAAATCCTATCAACTGCCAAATTGAGTTGGGGTGGCCCCTGAAAAAAATTTGAGGCCTGGATACAGAGCTACTGGGGTACCAAAATACCATGCAAGTACTGTTAAAGGCCTTGCCCGCCCCCCCCATCCTCAGACAGAGAGGGCTCCTTCTGTCCATTGGAAATGTCAGCGCTGTCAAGCAAGCAGGAAGACGGGTAAATCCTCCTGGTATTTTGGCAGTTCACCCTCTCGGCCAACTTTGCATATTAGCACACAACCCCAGAGTGAAACATGCCGGGGCTTTGACTTTTTTTCCGAGCCTGGTATTTTCCACCACTGAGCCTTTCCACAACTTTGCCTTCTCAATTTTTTCGTTGCCCCGAGGCATTAGGAGGACCGCAGGGTCAGCCAGCTGTGACTTGATATTCACAACGATTTATTTAGAAAATATAAGAAGTCTATGTTGGGGGGAAAAACCTGAAACAACCTGAAAAACCCTCCCCCCCACACAAAGTCACTTCCATCTGATCTGAAGAGCTGGTGTGTCATCCCTCACATGTCGAGAGAGAGAGAGAGAGAGAGAGAGAGATCCCTGGTAATTGACTTGCTGGAAAAAATGAATAAACAAACGGCCCTTTGAGTCCAGAGCCATTAAGATGAGCAAGGCTGCAATTCAATTGCCTCTCAATGTCAGGCTAGAAAGTGTGTGTGTGTGTGTGTCGCAGGAGAGGCAAAGTGATGCAGTGTCGACCGCTACCCTCTGACCAGCTCAGCTCAGCTTTCGCTCCAATTGGGCCTTTTGTTGTGTGTGTGTACTAATAGTATTAAACTACTATTAGTTACTAGTATTCAGCTAGAAGCTGCTACAAGCTGCAGCTCCATCTGCAGCTCATCATGCCTGAAGTTTGGTTTCAAAGACATTGTGACAGTCACAATTCTGACTCAATTATGAATTCTTTATTAACAAAAATGGCAGATAAGAACATACTTCAACCGCAAACTGTATTTAAAAGGTAAGAACGAGGTAGTACGTTTTCCTAAAGCAATGAGTTGGTTTGCAGGTGACTTCCCCACTGGGGTGCATGTGGACTTTGTGTTGACATGCTGCACGTCGGGACACAACCATGAATGCAACAGTAGCGTAGAGACACATGGTACCCACGGCGGCTGTTTGACGCAGACGTATACTTCAGTGTTTCAGGCAGAGCTTCGTAGGAACATCAAACGTTCATACTGTGAGGCGGCTGATGGTCATGCCAATGTTTCCCTGTGATCCTGTGTTGTTCAGACCCCCGTATGTTGGATTGAAGAAGTGGGAGAGAAGAGGAACATACACCAGCGCTCAGCGTCCTGGGGCAGCGCCGACCAGCTCAAAGAGGTACAGGACGGACACACACGCACACGCACACGCACACACACACACCCACACATACATACATACATACATACATATGCCGGCAAAAGGCTCCAAACAAACAATATGCAACGTTGAACTGGCAACTATACTGTGCAAAATTGTTTGTGAAGAAATATATGAGGCATTGCAACCTGCTAATTGCAAGTCTAAAATCAAAAGTGGAGAAATGTGAGGGGAGTTTGGGAACTCTTTAATCTTTTGCTAAAAGGCTCAGCCAAAAGGCTCTCACTACTCGAAATCGATCAGATGTTTCTACGAAATGAGAATAAAACCCTGCGATTCAAATCGAATCAGCTCGAGAACCACTCCCATAAATGCAACATCCTAACCCTCCAGTTCTGGGTCTGGAGAGCAACATTAAAGCTGGTAACCCAACTAAATTAATTAATAATTTTCTATATTCTATTTAAATATTTACTTACTTATTTACCTAACTAGACTTAATCATTACTTTTATGGCAATCGCCCTAGTCTTTTGGCTAATACATTAAAAACGAATGACCAATATATAAATATAGCAACTATTACTATCAGAATCCGAGACCATGTTAACTGTTCATTAAAGATTTTGTTCATTAAAGATTTTGTAACTTCTATAGACAGCTGTACAATTCCTCAGCATCAGATAGGGACAATTGTATTGAGAAACTGAATCTGACTTGACTATCGACAGAGGAGGCTTCTATATTATATTAGGGCCCCCTTTATCTCTTGATGAACTTGAACAATCTTTACCACAAATGAATAAGGGTAAGTCACCTGGAGGTGATGGCATTCATCCAGAGGTCTATTTATAATGTTGGAGATGTTTAGTACAGCTATTCAGAAAGGATCTTTTGGAGATGTAAGAGATGTAAACACAGCTTTAATAACACTTCTTTTAAAAATGGACAAGGATCCAACCAATTGTGCTAACTATTACTCATCTTTATTAAATGCAGATATTAAATTATTTTCAGACACCTTTAAGCCTGGAGAAGTTTGGAGAAGTACTTGCCTAAGTTGATTCATCCAGACCAAAGTGGATTTGTCAAAAGAGCTTGTCAGCTGACAATGTCTTCTATTACATATTTTGGATGCTTCCGATTATGTGGCATCAGGAGATCCAATCTCACCAATGTTATTTATTTTATCACTGGAGCCGTTGGCACAGTCCATTAGGTGATCTCCAAATATTACACCAATAAAAATAAAATCTACTCTTTTACTCTACACTTTTTTTCTGGTATAAAGCACTCTCTTCCATACGTCCTCAATATCTCCGAACAGTTTAGCTATGTCTCTAGTTGCAAAATAAACTGTAATAAGTCCTCTCTATTACCTTTGAACCCTATTAGTAAAGACGAATCTGCACATTTGAGTATCCCGGTAGTCTCTCACTTTGAATGCTTTATACCTATTACTCATCCAATAATGGATTTAATCTATCTATAATCTATCAGAATTAATTAAAGGGCATGTCTTTCATGTATTACACATTGTCAGAGCATACACAGACCCCATTAACACCCCATTGATAATAACAATATGGAATAAAGACTGCTCTGAATCATCTATAGACTCGGCCAGAGTTTGGAAGAATGCCCCTCATCCTCACAAAATCCTTCAACTAACAAACCTGAACTTCATATATCAAACATATTTGACACCAAAGCGGCGTTTTATGATGAATATAACTATTTCTCCACACTTTACCCTATGTGATTTGAACAAATGGGGAAATTTTGACATATTATGTGGGAGCGTCCATTAGTTAGACGTTTTTGGGAACAAATAACAAAGAACCCGTTTCAGAACGTCTTCTGAAACGGGTGGTTTTTAGAGATCGACTGCTCTCCAGAACGTACGCTCTTGAATGATGATCCCAGGCAGAACTGAAGAGTAAACCGTACTCTTAAGACAGCTGTGGCTATCAGCGTGCACTGTTGCTAAAACAATGTTGGCGGTTAGATGGCAGTCACCGCACATGCTTTCTATTCATCAGTGGAATCACTCTTTGAATAGATATTTCATCCGTGGAGCCGTCTGTTGCTAGCATGAATGGGGCAGGCCAGGTTATGCTCGAGGCTAGGAGGGAGGCACTCGACGCAGCTAGAACTTATTACACATGTTTAGAACCTGATATAAAGGTTTATTGTTATTTTTGTTTCCTTATTTATTTTGCCACGTGCTGTTAGGTAATATCCTGCATGTAGAGTGGACTGTAGAGGAAGGCCCATGGGGATGGGGGTAGCTCAGGGTTAAGGAGCAGGCACAGTGGCAGGTGTATGCTTGTGTCGCTTTTCTGTATTTTTGACTCTCTCTTTCTTGGCTTTGTTGCGATTAAAACGTTAAGTTACGAATGTATTAGGAGGGGAAAAAGGTATGTATTTTATTTGTTTTAATATTTCCTGTTTTATTTATTTACCTGTCTAGAAATGCCCTGGTATACCTATATGATATTGACAGAGGTTACTTGTTGATGTACACCTGCAAACTTTGTGGAAAATAAGGGTCACAATAAAAATGGTCACAAAAATGTGTATCATATAGATGATTTGGAAAGCTGACTTAAACCTAACTGGTTTTATTGAGAGCAAGGGCATTTAAGGCTCTTTAAATAGTTTTATGAGGAATGGTGTGACAAGTGAGGGCCTTGAATTGTCCAACATTCCAGACATTGTGTGTGTGTGTGTGTGTGTGTGTGTGTGTGTGTGTGTGTGTGTGTGTGTGTGTGTGTGTGTGTGTGTGTGTGTGTGTGTGTGTGTGTGTGTGTGTGTGTGTGTGTGTGTGTGTGTGTGTGTGTGTGTGTGTGTGAGAGAGAGAGAGCGAGAGTC
>OMNR01054851.1:0-19451 GCA_900303205.1 Mora moro
CCAGTCGTGTCAAAGGGCCCGGGCTCAGCTTCAGGCCAAAGGCCCCGGGGCGACGGCCGAGGACCCCCCGCCCCCTGCAATGACCTCCACGGAGCTGGGTGGCGTGTCCGGGGTGTACGGGATAGAAGAGCGCCTCCCGGAGAGATGCAGCTCCATACTGGTGTGCACAGGCGTGTACAGCGGAGACCGGCAGGAGCTGCCCCAGGACCCGGCGTGCACGGTCACCGAGCAGCACATCTTCCACGGCCACAGGGACTTCCGCTTCGACCCCAGCCTCGCGCGGGCGTCCTTCGTGGTGCAGGACGTGAGGGAGGCGGTGGAGCTGGTGTTCCGGCAGGAGGGCTGCCCTCTGGAGTAAGAGGGGGGCGGAGGGAAGAAGCTCTCTTTCCGGAGAGCCTTCCCGGGTCGACCCTCCCTGTTCCCGGCAACCTAACCTGCACCCAAGCCGTTCTCGTTTAGATGTTTTATGTAGTGCTCATGTTCTTATGTATGATCTTCCTCGTGATGGGGAGGGCATACAGTTATGCTTTTTTTAGCTGGTGTGTTTTTACCGGATGCATAATTTTTTTTTTACTGAATCTAGGTATAGTTGCTAAAACTAAAATCTACTAGGAGTACAATATTTTCCATAGAAAGGAGAATGGTGCTATTTCTCTGTAGAGATGTTACACAAAAGTAAACTACATTTGTTACAATTATGTCATTAAATCATTTCTATGGCATAATTTTAATAAATTGTTGATGGATTTCCTTGCAGTTAAGTGTATGTATGTGAAAAGCTGTAAAATGGTACATTTGGGACACATGTTCTGTTTAATATTTAAAATTAAATTAAAATTAAAAAAGAAATGATCTGATGAATAAACAGATATATCATAGCAGTGATTCCAGAGCCCCACAAGCAATGTGTTTATCTTGATTTCTCTAAATTAGTTTCTTCCCCCAAAGAACATATACAGTATGTTCATTAAATGTTCATTTTTGGGGACAAAGGGACCTAATAAAAGCATTTGTTTCGATAGTCTTTAGTGTATCCATATGTCTGCAAAATAATCTCTTCTCACACCCTACACCAAATAAATAATTCAATTGAATCCGCATCTTAATCCCCCACCCACCAATGTTCACACATTCAGCCCCCATTCGCACTGGCGCTCTCGACGTTTCAGGAACGAGCCAATCGATCACACCTCGGGGAGACACTGCTGTCAGTGCCTCGCAGCCGACAGTCGCTCAACACCCACACTTCTTCTCCAAAGACTCGTCTCCGTGAACGGGATGCGACGAGTTCTTGCTCAGCATGAACTGAGGCGTCTCCTGGGAGATCTCGTCCATAATGGGCATGCCGTTCCGCGCCAGCAGTTCCCGGGCCATGAGGATGAAGGCGGCGTCCACGTTCTGGGACTCCTTGGCCGAGGTCTCCAGCGCGGCCAGCACGCCTTTGTCTTCCGCCAGGGTGCACGCGTCCTCAAACAACACCTGTCTCTCGTCGTGGAGGTCTGACTTGTTACCTGGGAGAAACGGACAGGGAGCGTAGGAAAATAATAAACTCAAACTGTTTCAAGTCAGGGCCCAGCAGAGCTTGACCCTCAGCCAGAGTATATACAGAACTTGAATGGCCAAATTAACACAAATGTCTAAATTAAGTATGTGTCAGTTTTCAATCCATCAGTGTGATTTGTTGAAATTCCATGATCAGATGTGTCAGTGAGTATAAACAAACGTGAAGCACAGGTTTAAACACTAATCTAATACACATATTTTTTGGAGTGCAGCCCAGGAGCCACTGCTCCACGGTGCTTGGCCCCCCCGACGCATTGGTTTGAGGAAACGCTGTCAATACGCAGAGTATTGAGTAATATTCACATGTCACTTTCATATCAGATACACTAATAATCCTTCTGGGGAAATTCATTCTCTGCATTTCACCCATCCTAACGGGCGAGCAGCAGTGTAGCTGCTACACAGTGTAGCGCCCGGGGAACAGACTCAGAGGCCCTTTGCCTCGCCCCTTAAGGGCCCACTGGCAAGCGGTGTTATCGCACATCGCACCCCAACAACGTTATTTTAAGACTCCAAAGGCCCCTGTACTCACCGATGAGTATGAGCACCACGCCGGCGGCTCCGTAGTGTCTGATCTCGTGCACCCAGTGGGGGACGGACTCAAAGGTGGGCCGGCGTGTGATGTCGTACGCCACCATGGCCCCGTGGGCGCTGCGGTAGTAACTCTGGGTGATGGTGCGGAAGCGCTCCTGTCCCGCAGTGTCCCACACCTGCATCTGAACCGCCGCGGACGGAGGAAGGAGGAGACGCGAGTTCAAGCGTTGCATCGAGAGAGCCTTCGAACGGCTAGGAGATGGGGGTGTTCTTTTTATAAGATGAAGGTGCGTTGACGTGTTCTTGCAAACCTAGTATTTCGTAATGAGTCGCTTTTATAGTCTGGCATTTTTCCCTCTTTCTCGTTTGTTTGTTTCTTTTTGCTGGACAGATAACGTCAACTATACTAATCTATGCTTTACCACGCCCAGAAAGCTAACACAATAATTGGGTGTCAGTTGAAAGTAGGACTTGGCCACTCCCCTTCCTCAGATTGCACATTGAATTTTAATAACTGAACATAGCTGCTAGGCTATTTGCTTTAAAGGAGTGAAAACACAAAGGATAATCGAAAACAAAAATCTTATTACAGCTCTTATTACAGTAGATATTCTCTCAAAATGAAACAACCAACAAAATTGACTACGGGGACATGTGCATCTATTCATATGTACATGTACACACGTGTATATACATACGGTGTTGCTTACCTTGACCTTTTTGCCATCAATATCTAGAGTGCGAACACTGAAGTCAACTCCAATGGTATTTTGCTGATTCGCTGCAAACATTCCAGTCTTGAAACTTTGAACCACGCAGGTCTTGCCCACGTCTGAATCCCCCACCAGGATGATTTTAAATAGAAAGTCAAAGGAGTCCTCATGCTCGTGCCCTGTGGACTGCATCATGAGTTGGGATGTGCACAAGAAGACACCAAGACTTAAATGCAGGGTCCAGGCCTTCTGTGCCCTGAAGCAAAACACAAAAAACTGGTTCTATCTTTGTTGTGTCAATACCAAATGTGTGTGACTATGTGAACAAGCAGCAGTCACAGCCCATTTATCTACGGTGTGTTTCAAATTGGATAATATTAAAAACACTTCCAATTGTTGGAACTGAGGCCACCCACTGTGAGGTTGAATCCCAGTCGGCGATTATGACAATATACAGTGGATACGATTCAGTTGACACAGAAATGCATAAAAATATTGGTAACTAAGAACAACTAAATGAGTCATTAAGAACAGTGGAATAGTCCTGTGCTCCAGGGGATTTGTCTCTTCTTGTTAATGTCCCCTGAGAGAGAAGCAGATATCCCTATACATCCCTCCAAACATCCTCTTGACATCTTTCAAAATGTGCACAATTCTTCCAAAGAACACTATCCATTGTCTTCAATCCTTCTTCATTTAACTTCATGTGCATAATCCATAGCGTTTATCCACACAGCCTTCTATGGCAAAAAAAATAAGTAACTGTGTCCTTTAACTTCACCTGCCCTTGGTTTTCCTTCCAACAGACAAATAAGACACGCCTCCCTACCTGTGTGTTTACACACGATTTCCAACGGCCAGCCCACCTGCACCACTGCATCTTGGAACGGGAGGTTTCTACACAGGGTCCTTCTTCAGAAACAAATCATTTGAGAATGCATATTTAACACATTTATGTGTAATTGCAGTCGAAGTTTGAAATGACATAGACTTCACATACAGCACATCGGTGTTGATCTTACCATTCCCAATAGTGGTGTTGATCTACAAAACTCATGCATACATTAAGTCCTAAGAAGTGTTATTTTTACGATGAGCCAGCCAAGGCTCCGTTTCATTCCTCAAACTAGTTACTGTAGCATTGTATGGTGTTTACTCACAGTGGGACTAGGCTCACAGAGTAGACATCCTTTGATAAACATCTTTAACCACTCCTTCTACGCCTGAACTGCTTGTATCTAAAGTGTAAACATGACACCTTTGTCTTACTAGCTGTCCTTTGGACTCTAAAGAAAGGCTAACAAAATTACACTCTCTTAAGGTTCCCTGCATGGCTGTGACCAAAAGTACTAAGTGATATAGCATTTATACGCCCTAAAGCCAAAGGAATTATTGTTGACTAAAGCTTAATCTGATAAACAAAGTAGAAAAATAAAATCAATCAAGTTATATTTACCAGTCAGCCTTCATTAAATGACTTTATGGATATGGACGTGCACATGGAATGATGGGGAAAACACACTGAATGTTAAAGAGACCCCCGCCCCCCCATCCCGCCTCTGCCCACACGCTCAGTTGTCGTCATCTCAGCCCACAAAAGAGCAAGTCACAACGGGACACAAAGCACTGTCTGAGTAAGTGGGACATGCACTGGGTGTGTCTCTTTCCTTTGGCCCCAGTGAGCCACTGGCTCCCATTGTTTGTGTGGGTGCGAGTAGGCAGTGCCATCATAAAGGCTACGGTAGAAAAGCATGTATAGCGGCAAACAGGATTTATTGTCTTAATCCAAATGATCAAAGTAGAAAAGTGATTTCATTGTGTTTATCGAGTTTATCGACATCTAGACATGATAATATAACGCCTAAAGTCCTATCAGTTAACACATATACACTTATTATGGAACTAGCCACACTCCATTATACATACAAAGTCAAACGTGTAAACTAAGCTAGTAAACGAGGCATGCACGCTTTGGACCGGCAAATCATTAACAAGGCACTACAGTGCATACAACAACTCAACTATACTACAACCGCTCAAAACGACGAAACCTTGACCCAACATGGCTTCAGTACAGCCGGTGACATTCTCAACAAGTCTCTGGCCAGGAACACTACGTATGGAGCAGTCGATCCTTGATAGGACCGCGCTGTGTGTGCGCCGCTGTAGACGGAGAAGGTCTGTCGCGTGTAGAGGGGCTACCTCCTCTGGAGCAGAGTGTTCCTTAGCCTTGGCCGGGTGGCGCTTTGGCACTTTGTTGGCTGGCTCTGGGGTCTCCTCTGAGAGGTCTTCTTCGCGGGGGCCTCTGGTGGCGGGGTGTGTATCGGCTTCCACGGGACCGGGTTGTAGTAGCTCGGCGGCGGGTAGCCTTTGTCATAGGGACCTGGAGCCACGCAAAAAACAAAATACATTTCAGAGGAGGCCTGCAGGTGATAACGGTAGCCGATCACAAACATCCGAACAGGAGACGGATACATAACATCCTTGCATTCATGTCCATGCTAGAAGCAAAAAAACATCTACATCAGGAATGAGCGTTTTGTTTTAAAAGAATACGGATCCAGGTCGAGCGCTTGCTCCGATATGGCCTCACTTTTTGGATGAAGCGGTGACATGGGGTTGGGGCTGGCTCTGGTTTTCGCGTTAGAAGTCGCCAGCCACTGCTGAAAGTGCTCCTCGGCTGTCTGTCGCCGCTCCCTCTCTTGCTCCTCTTTCCTGACGGCCTCCTCCTGTCACAACAACGTTGTTCATTACATGACGTGCCGAGACAACAGTGCCCCGTCGCCCAGATGCCAAATCAAATCATCAGTGACTCAGCTTCAAATAAAGCTTCAAACACATAATGCCCAGCCTCCCCCGACGCTGAGTAGGTTAAGAAGATGGATGGATGATAAATTGAGAATAAAAAACTCTTAGAACTAGTATTACTTTGTCCTTCTTTTCCTTCTCCAGTTTTTCTTGGTTTTTCCTCCATAGCCACTCTTTGTATTTGTCCTGAGCTCTGCGTTCGATCTCCCTCCGTCTTGCCTTCTCCTCCTCCATCTTCACCTCCTCAACGCTCTGCTTTCGCTCCTTCTCCTGCTTCTCCTGTGGGGACGACGAGACGTGATTTCAGTGACAAAATCACTGAAAATGTACCAGATGCATCTCTCTATACCGATGCAATACAAATGAAAGTCCTTCCACTCTCAACCTTTGGATTGCAGGTAGAGAGTGCGTGTCCCTACCTGCTCTCTCTTTGTCCTCAGCCATTCTTGGATCCTCTCCTCCACCACTATTTTCTTTTGCTCCTGCTCTCGCTCCTGTCGTTCTTTCTCCTCCTGCAGCAGATGTTCCTAATGCAAAGAGGGAAAGATGTCCGTCGTAACTGTCTGCACGACTAGACCAATTTGAAACAAAAGAAAATACCAATACACGTGGAGTTTGCAAGTCACACAGCAAGACCCACAGAAAAAGAAAAAAAAAAGATTCTGCAGTAATATTATACGAGTGACTTACCTCCTCTGTTTTCCTTTCTAATTGGAGACGGTCTTTTTTAGCTTTGTCCAACAGCCACACCTCCCAGGCATTGAGCCGAGGCGAGGCTGCGTTTTCCACAGTCTTCCAGCCCTGTGCTTTCGGCAACTCACATCTGAAACATACACACACGTCATAAATAATCAAATAATTATCAACTAATGCCATCGCTACAGATGCTCTGTTTCTGTTTACAAAGCCGCTAGCCAGCCACACCTGATTCAAACACGAACGCTCGGATACGGATTTGTACTTTCATGCACTTAGGGCAAGTGGTTTCCATGTCTTTATTAAGCTACAGCACAGTACAGTACTCTTGACGTGCATTTTATCTGTGTGTTCACTACTACTACTACTACTACTACTACACAGCTCAACTGCGTTTAGCCAAGTGTGATGCTACAACAAAGTGAAATTCAGTGTGACCCAATACATTTACATTGAAAATACCTGACTGGTGAGCTGGCACGTATGGGGACATCACTCTGTGTGTGCGGGGTATCTGTTCGCTGTGGATGCTGAGCTTCGGACTCCAAGTCTTCGTCGCTATCAAAGCTGTCATGGTAGATGGGTGAGAGAAGAGAGTACGTATCGTCTTCGGATAGCACGTCCGATCCACCCAAGACTCCCAGACTTCTGGATGTGTTGAGGTCTCTTTTGTTGTACTTCAGCGGGGTTGAACTGAACCCCTTGGAGGCAGAAGCAGGGGATGTTGGCATCACACCTCCAGACATTGAGCTGCAAACCAAGTAACAAAACAAGACATGAATTAGCTAAGTGCATTAGTTATACATGGAAAAGCACGCAACTTAAAATAGCATCGCGACAGCCCAAGTTGCTTTGTTGAATACAGCATACATCAGCGGCATACATACTTGGTTTTAATTGAGTTAAACGCCATTTTAAACTCAACATTAACTCTTGTTTGGAGCAGAATAGACGTAGCATTTTAGCTACGTTAGCTAGCGCCAAGTTTACCAGACGAGTGTTCGGTTGATCGGTGTTACATGACTTCGAGGCGACATGAAACACTGGCGTGAACGTCGCTTGACTTCGCCGGTGAACGAGCCAGTGTTTAAATAGGTCCTAATAGGTCCTCACCGGTTCATACGGGCCGCCTCGGCGCTCCGAGACGCGACGTAAACAAACTTTTTAAAGTTCGCGTTTCCCCCACAATACAACACGCCCCCACGCGCGACGCGACGCCGGTTCCGTATCCATGGTGATGCAAAACAACCGCGCGGCCTGTGGCCCGGCACGTTGAAGACTTGTTCATTCATAAAAGTAAAAGTAAAAGTGTATTAATAAAAACGACGGCTCCTATATACTATTCAGCCTCGGAACCTGAGGACGTTATGTTGTACGCACTGATTCATCTGAGTATGGAGGCCATAGCCTCGGGTCCTGGTCTCTCTTGAGACGTCGTATAAGAGACCAAGGACATGACCCGCGGGCCCCCACCAGGCACTGGATAGAATATGGGCCAACCCACCTGGATATTGATTGACATTGATTGTCTTGAATGGCTTTGGGGCCAACAGCCCCACTAATTGTATTTTTCGTTAGGGTTGTATATGCTTACATTAATGTGCACACAATAAGTGTTGACATAAATGCTTTTTTAATTATACATTTTAAAAAAAAACATATCAATGTGAAAACATTGTTATTTTGTTTTTTTTGTTTGAATATTTCTCAACAATGTCTTCAACAACAATGAGTTGCACAGAATTTGAACTGAAAATGCAAGAGCAGAATAACATGCCTTTTTATTGGTATTCACACATCTGGTGTGTATTCTGGTAAGTTAGCCTGCCGATGAACCGTAACACACAATTCACATTGTCGACCTAATGAGCAGCACTTCTTCGAGGTCAAGTCAGAATGAGATGTTAAACTGAAAGACCACTCTGACAAAGGGGTGTAACATATTCTGGCTGTTTGTAATCACATCTAGAGTGGGTGGCCAGTATTTTTGCATGTTTCCATTTCTTTGGTAGCAATGTCTGTTTCCGTATAAAAAACGTTTTGAATTTTAACTGTTTGAATTTTAAATAACAGGGGTTTTTTTTCCTCAAAATTGCAAAAACCTTTAATTGTGTTGAATTCGACTACTTCTATTTTATATGGTATCTTATCACAATACTATTAGCATCTCAAATCATGCATGAAGCTATAAGTAAAGCTAAGGGGGCCATACTCACACACATTAAAGCCACACACAGAATGGTGACACCTGGACCGTGCAGAATATAGAGAGGCGTGTCAGCCAGCTGTCAGCTCCGCTTCCAATGCACTGACAGTAACGTGTGGGATTCCATTCCTGGATGCCTTGGTAAGTGTGTTGCCCGCTATAGTTCCCGTCCTGATCGACTCACCATATCCAACCTACCGAGCACTCCCAACGGCCAAGCCCAGCACGCCTCACCAGCCAGAGGGCAATGGTGGCAGGAGACCTGCCGCAGGGGCTGCCACGGGGTACAAAGAACCAGCACCAGCGACGGCTCTCCAGGAACCCCAGTCCCGGGGACTGGAGACCCCTCCGGGACAACAACACGCCGCGGAAGTCCCGCAAAAAGCTCCAGGCTATTATCTGCATTCTCCTTGTGGAGCTGTGCGAGAGGTTCACCTTTTTCGGCATTGTCTGTAATATGATCCTCTTCTGCACGGTGAAGTTGGGGTACGGCAACTACCTGGCTGCCACGGTGAACCTGTGCTTCGTAGGGGTCAGCACCCTCACCCCGGTCCTGGTCGGCTGGTTTGCAGAAACGTACTTGGGGAGGACAAAGGTGCTCTACGTGTGTGCATTCCTTCATTTCGTTGGTAAGTGAGTTCATATTCTAAATTCAAATGTAATATATTTTTTACATTGGCATTATTGAAAACATCTCGAATTTCTCGTCTGAGATTAATACAGTACATCTTATCTTATCTTAAGAATAACAATAATTACTTAGTTGACTGTTGACCTTGTAATTCACTTGAAAATGGTTAAATCAATGGCAATTGCAGTTAAGAGAGCATTTCAACTGTTCCCAAAGTGTTTTGATGTCCACGGAAATAACCCCTGTGCTCTGGACTCGCTGTGCCTGTGCCCCTGTGCTCTCTAGGAACAGCCATGCTGCCTGTGGTGGCGTTCCCGTTTGAAGACTTCTACATCGACACGCACCACATGACCCACCAACTGAAACCAAGGGAGCAGCAGATCTTATTCTACACAGGCCTCCTGGCCGCTGCCCTGGGCATCGGGGGGATCCGGGCCATCCTTTGCCCGATAGGGGCCTACAGGCTGCAGGGGTACAATCAACATCAGCTTCTGTCCTTCTTCAACTGGTGGGTTTGGCTGCCTTTTGGTAAAAAAATTCACTACTATTCACTGCTATTTGTGTGTCTTTATCAAGTATAGTATAATCTGTTTGGAACTTTCAAGCTGTAAATTGTCATTGATTGAATTCATTCACTCATGTAATGAGTTACGTTAATTCATTTGCTATTAACTATTAATGTTATTCCTCACAATCATCATTTGTATGTTGTGTTTTTTTTAGGTTTTACTGGCTGGTCAACTTGAATTCCACCATTGTGTTTCTGGCCATCGCCTACATACAGCAGTCCGTCGCTCAGAACTTGGGGTTTCTCATCCCCTTCACCTCTGTGCTGCTGGCCCTGATTGCCATCCACATGATGCGTAACAAACTCACCTTTAAGCCAAAGAAAGGTACGACACGGACATGAACAGAAACACGAACATACATGCATGCATGCTCACATTCTCGTCTAATACACACATGTGCAGCACACGTAACAAACATACGCACAAGCAGGAGACAGCGACTCTGTCTCATTGCAGTGGCTTTGTCTCGCTCACAGGCGGTTCACTCCTGACCACGTTTGGGGTTTTTCTCAACTCGTTCAAAATGTGCTGCCTCCATTCTCGACACCTGAGTGGAGACGTCACATCCTGGCTTGACCGGGCAAAGGAGGACAACGGGGGGCGCTACAGTGAGACCCACGTGGAGAACGTCAAAGTGCTGGCCAGGCTCTTCCCGCTGTACAGCCTGCAGCTGCTGTACAGAGCCTGCATCACACAGGCAGGTCCATGGGATCGAGTCACTTAAAGGGTTCCTTTGTAGGCTATGTTGTAATTGTAATTTTATACAATAAGCAACTATTTATCTTGATGTACCTTGTTGTATGTATTATTATTTTATAGTTTTCCCTTTTTACAACACATTTTTTAAATCTCCTAGCACTGTCCAGTAATTTATGCTGTGACACCCTTATTTCATTTATGAATAAAGTGCATCTTCACTTATTTTCCTCTTGTATTGTGATTTGACTATTTATTTACAGGAATCTCCATGTTTATTATATACCATATATGTATTTCTATACGGCATGTATAACATACCGTAACTATTGCCTTGGCTTGCAGATTCCTTCAGGGTACTACATCCAGACCATGCACTCCAACCTCCACCATCAAGACGTCCTCCTGCCCATTGGCTTGATGAACGTCATCAGCATCGTCCCTCTGCTGCTGCTGGCCCCGCTCATAGAGTGTGTCACCACCTGTTACCTCTCCACGGAGAAGGCTCCCCTGGCTCCTGCCAAAGTCATTAGTAGGCACCTCGTATAACCCATTCACGTCTAAGCAATACAGTTTGGGTTTCATGACATGTGTTTCTTTCTTGAATCTCTTCCCTGTAGTATGTGTATGTGTCCTTCTTTTTCTGTGACTCCAACACGTCTCTCGCCCCTCTCCATGCAGCCCTGGGCCATGGGTGCGCGGCCTTGTCCGTACTGGTGGCAGGTCTGTGTGAGCTGCACAGAAAGGCTTACCCCCTGGTGGAGCAGACCCTCTCCGGGAAGGTGTTGTTGGTGTCGTCCATGCCTTGCTTTCAGCTGGCTCCTCAGTATATCCTGCTCGGTCTGGCCGAGGCCCTCGTCACCCCTGCTTGTAAGTAGCACTCACAGCTTACCGTTCAAGTGGGACAGAGATGGGATCTGATTCTTTACTGTAAATATGGTCTCATTGCTGTTTGTTGAGGCCTGTGATGTAGTGTATGGACTTATGGAGGGTCCAAAATGAACCCCTGCCACCAGCCAATGGCAGATAGAGTTGATAATCTGGCAGGCAAAAAAATCAGGGTTACATATTAAAACAATTGCTTGACTGTAGATTCTTCCACTCTGGACACAAAGACACAATTCTAAAAGTTTATTTTGTACCCTGGACCTATGTTTTAATAAGATTTAATACCCAATGTATACTCTATAGTTTTCTACAGTGATGCACTCATCATAAAGTCATCAATGAAATCTTAACAAGACAGATTATTATATTGTTTATTATCCTTTACTAATGTCTTATTGAGTTAGTTTATAACTCTAATGTTTTGTTTGTACATTTTCCTCATTTTATTCTTTTTGTTTTTGTTTCATTCTTCCTCATTCATGAACAACATGCGAGTTTAAATGTACCCCTGATAAAAAAACTTCTGCATGTCGAGTCCATTGCTAATAGGATGTTAGGTTTATGCTAAAAACTAAGACGAGGACAAGCATGAGGCTAAAGTGAATTACGAGAGTGTCTGACGGCTCCCCCTCTTTAGGTTCTCTTATATCTTTTCAACTGACTCCTAGTCATATCAGAGGGCTCTCCCTGCACTTCCTCACTCTGTCCTATGGAGGGGGCTGTTTCCTGGGTGCCCTCATCACTCAGCTGCTGTATTTTATTTCAGGAGGTAAAGTAAAAAGTTGTTTTAATACATTGTTTGTGAATAGAGATTGTGGTATATTATAATTGTTTTTAATTTATGATTGATTTTTTTGGGAGAAATAGTTAATAACAACATTTAAATCATGTAAACTCAATTCCAGGAAACTTCTACCCATCTATACCGCATGAAGGAAACCTAGAAAGGTTTTTCTTCTTCTTGGCCACATTAATGGCCATAAATGCCCTGGTGTTCTGGAGAATATCCTACAGGTATATCGCACAACCTAATACAAATTCAGCTCCAATGACATTCATTCAAATTACAACGATGAGCTAAGTTTTTCTGTTTCCTTTTGTCACCCAAGGTACATAGACTTGAGTGTCCAGGGCAGGGGACTAACAGTCAGCCCCCTGGCTGAGAAGTTGCTGCGCTACAAGGCCTGTCTGAGGTTTTATGACACCATGGAGCACTCCTACACCAATGCCTCCGTTGAATCCATCTTGTGATTTATGGTTCTCTATGGTTCGGTATGGTTCGGTATGGTCTATGTAGTGCTGGCGCTACAGAACCTGACAGATCCTACCATTTAGACACATGCTGTGGAAATTATACTTTGAAACTTTAGGGATACTCGATACTAAATGTATTGGATGTATTTTTTGTTTTTGTAGATAAACTTGTGGTATCTACAGTTGAAACATGTTTTGTTTGAGCCAGCCCAGGAGACTGCAGTTCTGATCCAGAGAAACTATGGGAGAATATAAAAGGGAGAATCAAAGAGACAGAGAGCCCAGTAAGAATATTAATTCGTAGTTCTACAGCGGTGGAGAAACAGCAGAACAAGGAAAAAGAACAAGGGTGCAACAGGAGTGCACTGCTAGGAAATGCATACGACCAAATACAAAGTGTCAATGTGTTTCTTTTATAAAAAGAAAGAATTGTATTTAAAATATGCTTAAGTTTTACAATGTACAATGTTTTTTGTGACCATGTTAGGCCTACCCATACATGTACCCATATTGTGCACATAAATTATTTATGACATTATTTATGATTATAAGCTTTCAATAAAATTAACTTATTAACTTAATATCGTAACTTATTGTGTCAATGCTGCATCTCTATTGATATGTACTACTGTATATAGTAGTAGTAGTACTATATGTACTACTGTGTATTGTTGTATTTGTATTCATGTTAACTATCTATATATAGGCCTATATAGGCAGGATACAGTTAACATGCAATAATATATACAAATTGACTAATTCACTGAGACAGACAGAGAGCTTAATACACTATTTACTCTACTAACGTTACGTAAAGGCTGGCATTTACAGTCCAGTACAATATGTGTTAATGTAAAGTAAGCAGCTCTAATGGCAACTGAAAACGTGGGTGCTGATCTTTTGCAATCTATTTTAAAACACTTAAATGTGCAACAAACTGTGGCATACTGTGCTTGTGTACTCCCGTTTCGACACCCTATGGTGTTGTTGTTGTTGTTGTTGAGGCTGCTGGCCTGCTGCTGAGTAAATACAAACATTAGGGACTCAACATATGACACAGAACATCGTGACGCCGAAGATGACAAAACTCATCAACACGCGAGATTTCGAGGAATACCGCGAGAGTTACGTCGTCGCCTAGAAACAGGACAAGAGTTTGTGTTGTTTTTTTTGTGTGGATACCACCAATGCTACCGTTCCGCATAGCATTGTGCTATAGATGGATCTGCCCCATCCCATCAGGAAACGTCTAGAAGATTTCTCGCGAAGCGTGTTCAGTGATCCGAGCAGGACTGAGCTAACCCCCGAGGACCATGTCAACTTTCTGGAGAATAGTGAGTGGTTTTTGTTGTTGTTGTTACGGGGTCTAACATTCACTTTCACTGTCGACCTTACATAATGTAGCGTTGCCCACTGAAAGTAGCTAACCTATATTCGGAGTTCAATACTCCGATCGGTACTTTCAATTTGACATTTGTTTGGGTTTCGATTCCTTTTTCCAAGGCAGAGAGGTCGTATCCAGCCTCCCACTCCAGATGTCTCTGTACTTCAACATGTGGTTCTTCCCCCTGTGGTGGATCAGTGAAGTTGTGATGCTCCACCTCAAGGTAAAACAAACACGCCCGTCTCCCGATGCCAAATGAAACTTGAATGAATATATCACAAAATAAAACAATGCAAGTTGGTCATGTAAAAAGATGCGTTGAGCTCCTCCTTCTTTTTTTTTGTTGTTGTTGACGTGATGGCATTTTCTTTGCAGTATTCTGGCCTTCCAGACTACTACAAGTTCATACTCGTCACTGTGGTGGTTGTGATGACTGTGATCGAGGCTATACGACTCTATCTCGGCTACGCCGGAAATCTACAAGAAAAGGTAACCCACGCAATCACACAGATAGGCTGAAATTGTGAATTGCCATGTGGTTGTCCTAATATAGTTGTCTATAGACTGCTGAGCAGGGGTTGACGACATATCCACTTGATACATTAGTAGGACTATTTTCTTATTTAATATTCCTATGTGTTTTGTCTCTACCTTCTCAAGGTACCAGAGCTAGCAGGTTTCTGGCTGCTGAGCATCTTGCTTCAGTTCCCATTGATCCTCTTCCAGCTTTTCAACGAGTCCATTATTATTCTGCCTCTGGAAAGAGGGGTTCACATTGTCCTCGGCCTCTTTATACTCACACAGGTAAGATTCCATGCCTCTTAAGCCAGTGTGATGGCAATAGTAAGCCTTTCCTTGTGGCATTTCGGTAGTATTTAGGACTATACTGTGAGCTGTAATGTAATTAGTAATTTTGTATATTAGCAAATGTATTTGAAATAGAATATTAACTGATTTGGCAAAGCCAACCCGCAACATGAATCACACTTACATTTTGTAACGTGCTAATGTGTATCTTAATCACATGTCTGAGTCGCTAGTGAATAGTTTCCTTAGTAACTCATCAATTTATTACATCCTCTCTCCCCTCTCTCTGTCATCCACAGGCTGTGTCAGGCTTTGCAGCGCTGCGAGAGATGGTCAGACACACAGAGAGCCAGTTCCACCTGCGTCAGTTTGATTGAATACTAAATTAGAAGACTGCCTCATCCAATGGACAAAGCACAGGACATGGCAGTAATTAATGATGTTATCATTCACAAAATGGGATGTTAAAGAACAGTGTTATCTGCTTCATTTTAATATATTTTTGTATTTAAATCTATTTGTAGTCTTTGTTTGTTTGTGGGTGGGGTGGAGTAACGGTGGGGGTTATAACAGCAATAGACTGCTGATGCACTTAATAGTCAATATAATAATTTCAGTAAGACTGATGTCCCCTGCTGGTGTACATTAATACTTTGGATATTGTTGCTCAATGGAACATTTGATCTGATCATTCAGATTGGGCATGACTTTGGAAAGTTATCATTATCTGCTTATGTACATGAGCATATTGGGGATAATATGAATATACAGTACAACAACACAGGTATTACATATAAGTAGTGACTTCATTTTCCTCTGTTCCATCTTTTACTTTTTTGTTGAATTTCCACAAGTAGCGCTTTCCAGCCACGTGTAGAGGTTGACATTATGGGAAAGAGAAAGTGACACTGTAGGGCACGTTTGATCGATTGTCATCTCCACACCAACCGTGCACTGTGGGGGGGAGCAGGGAGGGACTGATCGTCTCCCCGTCTGGAGTTGTCACTCTTCCCCCGTCTCCTGCCATAGTGTGAGAGAACCTTGTGCCCCGAGTGCAGCAGCCTGGCTTCTGTTGCCTTTAGAGAGTCGGCGTCGAGCGGCTGATAAGGTCTCAAGTCCCAGACACTGAGGGAAAAGCTTCCTTTTTAATCGAGCTCCAGTGAGGGTCTGTCACACAGAACCGTACGTGTTCACGATGGTAATGATAGCCAGAATTAGAAATTTGTCAAGCAGACCGGGCTCTTAAATGCCATGTATTCAACCTTTTTTATTTGCATTATCTACAACGTTTATCACACAACAAAGCCACACAGATTTGGCAAAGCCAATGGGGTCTGTTGTGTCAAGTTCCAATATTAAAAAAAAAGGTATTAACCACAAAAGTCATTGCTTCTTTAATGACAATGGGTTACATCCGTATCCTGTTATTTCTGATCGTCCCAGTTCTTGGGAAATTGGTTTCTGGTGGGATGATCCAGGATGACTTAGTGGGTCATCCTGGGCCCTGTTCACTAAGCCCACCGGCCCGTACCCCACCAGCCGACGATGGGGTTGCTAAATGGATCAGAAAATAGACCAAAAAAACATGTGAATATATAAAATTAATTAAAAATAAAAAATATTTTTATTTACTTTCTATATTCATCAAAGAAACCCTTGTTTTCAACACGTTTGGCCAACTGTTCTACATGGTGTGAGTGAGTGCTGGATAAGTCACCTTTTGAGGAAAATCCTCTGTGATTGTGCGGCTTAAACTGAGTTGTGTTTGTTGAAGGGGAGATGAAGGATGAAGGATCCTTGGGTGGCAGGTTTTGCACCGACACCCTCGGGGCGTCCCGCTCCGCGTGAGACTGAGCGCTGCCAGGCTTGGACGCCCACGGCTCAGTGCCTCTGATGGACAGTATTTCTGGAACCACCTTGAACTGGATGCCCGAGTGAGGCCTGGCACACACAAACCAGGTTCCCCCGAAAATTACAATTCTTTATCGTGGTCGAGTTTTAGCCTTAAATGTGTACATACGAATACATTTGAAACATTATTTGTTCTCATAAAGACCTGTACGTAGTCGGCGTCCGAGGAGTCATCCGCCTGCCTGAAAGAAAAGAAGAATTGAATACTACCTTTGTTTGTTTTGTACACCCATTTTGTCACTGTACTATTTTGTAATTTAACGGACTCTTGTGGAGCAGGTGGGGGTTAGGCAATTTGCTGAAGGTACTGCCTACTGGTAGTAGGTTGTGGAAAGCATGCTGGGACCCACCTCGTAAGCCTCTGTGACAGAGCGAGGACAGCAGCGAGTGCTGCTGCTGCCGTCGGTCAGCCTCGGTGACGTCCGACCGCGTGGGAAGCAGGGCGCTCAGGTAGAGCAGCTTAGCTGTGCACACGTGTCTTTCCCCCTTGTCCTCTGTGTCCACGGTGAAACACAATAAACACAAACGCTGTTCTATTACTGCTATCCCATAATATACCAGAACCAAACTGGCATCTTGCACTTGATTCTCAACAGACAAATCAAATCCTTTTTCACATATCTAATCTGTAAACCACTATACTAAATTAGAATATTAAGGATTGTGGTAGTACTGTATGTGGATGTGTTTCAGCCCGATAAAAACAACACTTTAAATCCAGATGTACTACAAGCAAACATGTTTACTGTGTACTTCATCTACCTTCCACTAGGCACTAGGCACACTTCTGTTCACTTTCTATTGCCAACTACTGACTGTTGTAACACTTACTCTGCAGTATATATACTTTATTACTATTTAGCCACTTTCATCATTTTTGGCGACCCGCACTGCATGCATAGATGAGGCACTAAACCTGACCATGGGGGTGGCTACCTGTGTGAGGAACTATAGTGGTGGATGTGTAGAGCTGTGGACAGGCTCCGTTCCCGCGATGCATGCACGCATGTGCTCTCGGGGCATCCAGACATCCGTTCTATAAAACAACACACTAGATAACTAAGTCACACGTCACAACAGAGATGAGTGATGATTAAGTATATTAAGCATTGGTCATATTCGTATCCGGCAACGCGCTGAGAAAGGATATACATTTCCCATTTTGAACAGCACCTTGACTGGCTCTCTGCCCTGCCACAGGGTCACGTGACTGATCTCCCTCGTGTTATTGGCTGGCCGAGGAGGGAATGCAGGTGGCGCGATCACCTTCACAACGGGGGAGCCCTTGAAGAGTCACAGGAAGGAAAGCTTGTGATGTGTGCCCGCTGGTTGTCGCTAGCCTACATCTGTGTGTCCTTCACTATCTCTGATCACACCTGCTCTTTCCTTTTGTGTCGCACCACGGTCTCCTCCTGGCTCCTCTCCTTTACCATGGTGTTAGTGAGTGGGCTGGGCACCTTGGGGGAAAAAAAAAATACAATAAAAGACCAATCACGCTCCTTAACAGCTGACCACGGCTGATAGGCCAGCAGCAGGATTCCAGGTCTGTTTTTCGTACAATGTTTTTCACGGTACTCTGCAGTACCTGGGCCTGTGTGTTCTTCCTGACCGTATCCTGCCGCAGTCTGTTCCTGTCTCGACGGGCCCGCAGGTGTTTCTTGGCCTGCGGAGAGCAGTAGTAGTTTGCATGGCGATAACCGAGAATACCGACTCTACGGACTGACTTCAGGTCGGCCAAACGATCACACCATGATGTTGGATGCATGTCACGTTGGCTCATACTTGTTTGTGTACAGCGGCGCCTTGCTTCAGTAAATGTAGTGGCAGTCCGTCCGATTCTGAGCTGTCTGAACCGCTGGTGCTGTAGAAGAAGAAGGCTTTATTTGCATTGAAGACAATATAGAAAATATAGAAACGCATCACAATGCCTCTTTCTCTGTACACCGCATTCTATGGAGAAATTCATCGTCACCTGGATTCCAGGTCGGAGACAGAGATGCTGGCGTCAAAATCTTGGCCTGACCGCTTCCTCAGCCCCTGCCTGAGCAGCGCTGTCAGCTCAGTCAGACAGTAAGCAGTCTGAAGCACACGCACACGCACACACACACACACACGCACAGACACACACACAGACACACACACAGACACATACAGACACACACACACACACACACACACACACACTGTGTCTAACTCAGTGTGATTACTGCAGGCCTTCACACTGCAGGTCACAGTCGCTAAGAGATGACATCACCTAACACTTCCTAGTCTCACACTTGTAGTAACTTGGAGTTGATGTTTACACACCACTCATCTGAGTTGACTCTTGGAAGACACGTTGTTTGTTGTAGTAAGATATTCACTTTTAATTGCCACAATTACACTGACAGGAAATGACACTGCCATACAGGAAGTGATGCATTTGACATCTGGCAGTAAGGGAGAGTGTTAGGACTGTACGAGAGTCGTGGTTTTGTTGTTGACAAACCACAATACGTTTTGCAATACGTCTTAAGGTTGAAATCATAGACCATCGATTTGTCTGTGAAGCACTTTGTTCACATGCTCACATGCTCTTTACCAATAAAGTTATATACTTATACTTATACTTTTTTTTATCGTCTGTATTATTACTACTGGAACAGGAAATTGATGGAACGTTTGCCATTTTGTGTACGTTCTGAAAATTAAAGATCTATATGGAAATGTACGAGCATTTCTGACCTTTCATTGAACACACTGCCGCTGCAGCAGACAGACCGTTACACACAACACACAACACACACATATG
>OMNR01054854.1:0-12903 GCA_900303205.1 Mora moro
GGGGATGAGCATCTTGGCTGGAAGCCGCCAGTCTGGGCCGTGAGACTCCAGCAGCTGCTTCACTACGGGGCTCTCGTCTCCATCTGTACCGTCTTTACTTTTTCCTTTCCTTTTTCTTCTCTCCCTCTTTCGTTTTCCCGAGATGTGTCCTTTCAACCGCTCACCCCGCCTGCCGTTATCGTCGCCGGTGCACTTACAGGTCTCCGGGAGAGGCGACGCGCTGACAGAGACGTCCCCGCCCTCGCCAGGGCAGTGTGCGAGAGAGAGACACACGCGAAGCATTGCGGGACGACTTTCGAAAGCAACGGCCTACCGAAAAACAAACACAACGGGAAACAATTTTGTTGAAAAAGTTAAAAGGGTGTATTGTATTTTCAATATGTTTCTGGCTTCGATTTCAACTTTTGAGCACAGTTATCCATCTTCAGTGTAGAATAGTTTAAAGTTCACACCAATGCACAAACACACCGTTATTGCAAAGCTCTTAATGTACATTACGTCAATATATATGCCATCCATGAGTAGATATTGGGTATTTCATAAACAGGTTTTTGTTTGCCCCACACCTGAATCTGGGATAATATCTGTCCCAGATATTGTTTTTCCAACACCTTAATTGCCTAAGATTTCCTCTCTACGGACCATTTTGAGATTTTCATACCCACAAACATTTCCCCCTGTCAAAAACAGCGCTGAAACACAGAGCCTTATATATATATATTACCGTTATATTGCATCTCCCAGAAGGCCTACGAGATAGCCGTAGCTCGACCGGACGCCCGATCACGTCGTGGCCCAGATGGCCTGTTCCTCTGCAGCGCGCAGAGAACTGACAAAACGCAGAGCTCAGCACCGCCGTTGTGTGCGTTTATGTGCCGCTTTCATCTCGTCTAGAGTCGAAGAGGGCTAATTGCGGAGGTGTAAACTCAGACCCCCCCCGATGGTAATGCTGATCGTGAACTGAGCCCAGAGAGTCGCCGCGGTGTACGCGGTCTGCGTTTCAACGCGCTGCCATACGGCGGGAGAGATTTCCTTCGGTGGACTTTTCCGTGGAGCGCCTGTCCGCCCCTCCATATATAATTACTTACCTATTTGTTTCCGCATTCCTTTCCAGTCATCATAAGTCACCTGCCAAGTAAGTGCTTAAGTAGCCATTCCCGGGTTTAGCGAGCCGAATTGAAGTGAAGCACTTGTAGTCAATGGCCCACCCCTCTGATGGGCTAGCTGGCTGGTGGCTTAGCTGATCGATAGCTAATTCCCTTAAATAATCAAGGGGCCGCTGCAATGGGAATGCAGTGGAAGGTGTGATAATTGATTACTTTTGCCCTACATTTTCCCCCCGGTGGGTTCCCCCCGACGCGATCGCCGGCCTCATTTTTCATTGAGCTGTTCGCGGGGATGCTGAGCTATGCGACTTCCAACTCTCACGTGAGGCTAGCGCCGGTGCGGGATGTTATTCTCCTCCGGTCCCCCGAGTTTATTTTGGTGGAGCTCCGCCTCACCGACGCATGCGGCCTAGTCTAATGGCCCTTTTATGTAGAGTGCTATCTGCTTTTTATGAGTGTGTGTGTGTGTGTGTGTGTGTGTGTGTGCGCGCGCATGTGTGTCCATGCTCACTTACATGTGTTTCATCTTGTGTAGGTTTACTCAATGTGTTCTAAGGTTACTAGGGCAACCCATGCCTGAAATGCAAATTTCACGCATGAATGCCAAAAATTTACTGAGAGAAAGTTGTGTTGGGGTTCAGCTTTTCTTGGCAAATGGGCTGAATTTTAAAAGCTATTTACATATGGAAAATGTTGTTTATGATCCGTCATCAGAATTTCACCATGAGCTATTTGTAAAATGTATTAACATCCAAATCTATATGAAAAGGAAAAGGCTCTTTATTACAGCACAATGTGTTATGGGAGAGCAGTGTTTGTCTCTGCAGACTAATGCACCCAGCTGTGAACAGAGGAGAGACTGAGAGAGGAAGAGGACCAGAGGCAAGGCTTTGGTTTTTTTTCACTCCCCTGTTTTTCCCTCATTCCACTTTTTATGTCTTAGATCTTTTGAGAGTGTATTTTTGTTCAATGTGTGTGTGTGTTTGTGTAGTAGTAGTTTGGTGTGTGATGATTATGTGTGTGTGTGTGTGTGTGTGTGTGTGTGTGTGTGTGTGTGTGTGTGTGCGTGCGTGCGTGTGCGCGCGTGTGTGTGTGTGTGTGTGTTCATTTGTTTTCATGTGTGTGGCGCTCCTGTGTGCGTGCGCGCGCGCGTGTTCACTGCGTGTGAGTTGCGTGCGCGGGTGTTGTGTTCCATTTGCTTTCATGTGTGTTTGGCGTTTGCGTGTGGGATTTACGCGAGTGCGTTCACGTGTGTCCGTGTGAGCTGTTTGACTGTTCGTCACACAATAGAAGGGAACCATCTGTGGAGCGATGTTGCGAAAATGAACGACGGCGTAGAGGCTGCCGCGGTCCCTCTACGACGTTGTGCTGTTTTGCGCAGGCACTGTCAGGAAAAGAAAACACGCAGACAAAACAAAAACAGCACGGATACAGTGTTGTAAAGAGGAGCTTCTTATTCTGCTGTGGTTCATCTGGCAAGTCTAGCGCACAGTTCACATGCCATGCACTGCCGACTCACTGCTGCACACTGGGCTGTCTGCAGAGACGGTGACAAGTCTCGCACAGAGCAACTGATGTTCTGCCCGCTACCCTCTTCGGGTGGATTGAATTGTCTATTAACTCTGGCGATTTGAATATTTAATTAAAGTGAGCTGCTAATTCATTCGAGAGAGAAAAAAAAAAAACATGATTGCAATTGGATGCAATCAAAACAAAAACACGCTAAAGCAACCATTTAAGTGTGGTAGCCCAAAGCAGAAATAAATTTTATATATATATATATATAAAACAATACCACTGTTTTCAAATGAAACGGAAATGATTAAACATAAAAATAGAGAATAAAGACATTTGGTAATTGGATATTTATTACATGACCAGAATAGTGATACACGTCCATGGAGTTGCGCTGTTGTTGAAATAAGAAATGGTGGAAATGTGTCCAAAAGAAGCAGAACTCAAACTGTTCAGTTCATGTCTAAACACTGTAAATATCAGCCATCAGTGAAGCTGGGTTTCTCCTCTCCCTCTGTGGCAGCAGCTTGCTGCCATATGTGCATCAGATTTCTGGCCATTTTTTTTTCTCTCTCATTAAATACAATGTGTGTCATTCGAGGTCCACGGGAGTTGTCATACACCACAGTCTGTCTATCATCTTCACATATATTAAATTATATATATATATATATATATATACATATATTAAATAAGCAATTCTGAGCTTTGACTTGAAAAGAGTGGAATTAGGGTTAGGGTACATTTCTACACTTCCCCTGTACTGAAAAATATTATTTGTTATTATATATTATAATGTTATTCCTCTTCGAATTTTCAGAAAAGTATTATTGTTATTGGCGGCTTAAGGGTGTGTGTTACAGTTCAGGATGATACTGGTGGGAGGGGTAAAAAGAAAACCTCCATTTCTTCTAAATGGGCTATTCAACCCAATATTCAGTGTGTGGTTGCTTAGGGACCGCTCGGCTAAATCTGTTGATTTTAATGTTTTGGTTGAGTTTTGTGTGGCTTCAGGGGAATCTGACATGTCTTCTATATATATGCTCATGTTCCTTCGCCTTGTAGACGCGGAACTACGATTAACCATCGCATATTAATCAAATCAAAATGACTTTCATTTACCGTTGACAGATAAAGACCGTTAGGTTTTGGTAGAATAGAAGGCTAATCTCAGGACGATCACTTTTCCTCCCGTTTGCTCAATTAATAAGATAAGTTTTGCCTTGTTATGAATGTGAAGTAACTTCAATTTAGATTGCAATCATAACATTTAATTTCCCTAAGTTATACCTGTACCAAAACCCACCCCCTAAGAAAATAACGACTTGACAAAAGACTTGACAAAAGCTAATTGATTTCCGCAGAGCATCAAACAATTGCTCGGCTTATATTGTTTTGCATAATTAAAAGTAGATCTTCTCCCCACTGCTCTCCTCTCAAAATGAACGATGTTTGATCCCACCTAAAACAAACTCTCCTCTTTGTTTGTGTGTGTGTGTGTAGTCTATTCAACAATATTTAGGATCTACTTTAAAGGAATAATTCACACTAAAGGTACATTTCTATCCAATATGGGTTAAGTAGACTTATGTGTTTGCAGAGGTTGGGAAGCCTCTGATTTCTCCCCCAAACAAAACAGCAAAGTGTAGCACTGCGCATTGCGATGCCACAGCTGTCGGAGATAGGAATTAACATAGAAGCTCCTTTTCTGGAAGACATTGCAAATGATCTAGTGTGTCAAATACAATGTATCCAAATGACACATAGCCAGACTTGTCTACAACACGGTAGGCTATTTGACAACGCAGTCTCACAGCAGTTTGTGAAATAGTCACAAACTAAATCGATCTATTGATTCGTGTACATGGACCACCATGTTTTTCGTGACGCTCAGCACGACTTCCAAACTAATGTATTTCAATTGGAAGTATCTTTCGTATGTAGAGTTAGGGTTAGGGTTAGGGTTAAGGTTAGGGTTAGCCCTAACCATAACCATAACCTTAACGCTCAGCTTCGTGATTTCACGAAGGTGAGTGTGACGTCACAAAGCTGAGCATGACGTCATGAAGCTGAGCGTCACGAAAAACATGGAACATTCGTGTCCACAAATCAATAGATTACATTTTGTGACTATTTCACGAACTGCCCATGAAACTGGGCTGTATTTAAATAGTCATGACAAAGTCTATTTTTTATTAAATTAAGCTCAAAGTAGACAGTAAGACACAATAATCTCAAGTTACCGTGTACTACGTTATGCATAAGCCATTGCACGGCACATCCCGACTATCAAAAGAGTTGACAGCAGCTAGCTGCTGGCGATATCAAAAATGACTATGATTCTGATAACTTTATGGTAGAAATATTGACAGCAGCTGGTGCAGGTGATCATCTCATCAGTTTGAGCTAGTTTAGCTTCATACAGCCAAACAGATTTTACATAGGAAGGAGTCTTGGTGGTTGATATCCGGCTCCGAGCTACACTGGTGGTGTACCTGTGGACATGATTGTTTTTCCTGTCCCCGTTCTGACTAAACTACATCAGATACAATCTGTATTTATGTAACGCATTTAATCAAGAATGGCAATTGTACAGATAGATATTAAAGGTGTGTTGTATGGTAATAAAAAAACACGTAAAGACATGATCTCTATTGACAGTCAAAGGGATGTTGGGGTTAGCATGCTAGCGGGTGTTAGCATGATCACGATTCAGTGAGTTAGCTGCTAACTTAAGTAAATATATTTGCAACACAATACATAGACGTATTTGACATAACATCGAAACATCACATTCTGTTGATAATTGTAGTTTTTTTTCCTTTTAAACTAATAATCTTACACATTGCCCCTTTAACTTGGCAAGTAAGTTTCCCATTGTGTGTCAAACATTATGTATGTATATATATTATTACATATTTCAACCAGCAGACTTCCCTGCCAACTTCTCACCCACCTTTAGATGGCTGAAGCATGAGCAGTATGATGACATCCAAACTGTATCAGGATACACACATAAAGGACCTATTCAATAGGACCAAAGCATATTATCAAACTGCTGCCAATTGAATGAGACATGTATCTTTTAGTACTGTGTGCCTGAAGTAATAAACCTAGAGGACAGAGTCAGGGTGCATATTCTAAAAAAATAATCATTACATTATTTAGTTTACCCTTTTCTTGAAAATGTATGGAATAAGTAAAACATATGCTATTGTACATATATATCAGAGTATGCCTGCCATTCAGTATCGGTGTTATTCTGTTATAATTGGAAAGTACAGATTATTGTTGGACATTTAATTTGAAACATACCGTTCACCAAGACTATAATCAATTTTGAGCAGCTTACATCCTTCATTTTCTCTGTTCATCACAAATAATGAGTTGAGGTTCAGCTTGTCAAAAAACAGATAGTGTAGGCAATATGAAAACATTTACAATAACAAACCTTTTTTTTTTAATCATAGAGATTGTATCTAGAGGGTTCATCTACATAAGAACATACTGTGTGTAGGTACAATGCCTAATAAAACTCAGGTAGTTACAGCAGCCCACTTTGATATCAATCCTAAGCTGTTTAGTCGTCACCCGTGACCCGGTGTAGGAGAAGCGGCCTCCCGAATATCAAAACACCAAGCTATAAATAATGAATAGCGTCGCACCGTCCCCTCGCAGCAGGTAAACACATTCAAATCACAGCAGATGTTTCCACTCTTGTCACGTTTTCCACGTCGCCCTCCCCCTTTTGCATTGGTCACTTGTTCCCGCTCTCGCTGTGCTGTAATAGCGAGCTGTTGTTATCGTCCATTATTTGGGCAATATCCAGATCCATTCCACCACAGCCACGAGTGTGCTCGTGATACACCGTCGCACGTGCCAAATTGCTCGCTTGCTTTGCCGAGTCAGCGCCTGACAATCATCTGTGTTACTTTACATTTTACCCTCGTTTATCCTCGCCTTTGCGTTGTGACAAAATATGCATGCAGAATTCTTTAGCTCTCTTGAACTCGTTCTTGGCTGCTGTATAAAGTAAACAACAGCTATTATCATTCAAGCAAGTGTTCCATCCTTTACAGCACGTGTGACTTGATAGAAAGATATAGTCACGGAAATCCTCCAAGGCCCCTAACACATTTAAAAAAATGTATCGTTCAAAAAAAAGAAACTTTTATTTGGCAACAAAATGAAATCGCTGAGCCTTATGCTCTCGTAATGTTGGCTATAACTGCAGTAAAGCTGAACAAATACAATTAAATACATCTTTTGATTCTATGTTATCATATCATCTTATATATCATCTCTTTTTTTTACCTTCGGCCTCTATAAACACTATTATTATGATCTACAAGATGTTGATATGACTTCACTCAAGGCAGCCATCTTGGAATGGTTAGTTGTATCGGGATGGCATGCTGGTCATTTGGAAGTTGTCCATTTGGAGCGCTGGATTGTAGTAGGCTCCTCTGCCATAGTTTAAGTCCAAAGGCTCATTGTTGTCTAATCTAAGAACTGTAAATATAAATATGTGTTAACAGTCACATATTGTAGAGAACAGCTCAATGACTTAAACCTGCACTATGTAAGTTTCTGTGTTCTACAGTTATAGCTTTATATTTTTCAAATGTGTACCAGAATAAAACAATTTATAGAGTACAATCCCTGGATGGATTGACTCGTGGATAGGCGAGTTTCATTCTTGAGAATAGATAGACAGATATTTTTTCATGGAGTAAATAGCGGTAGTAGAAAACTTACATAGTGCAAGTTTAAACTTGGACAGGAACATATAACAAGCATTGTGTGCTTGTACTGCATTTTATTTTATTTTTTACATTTTTCCTTCAGGGAAGTCATCACCATTGTCATTTAACATACATAACAAACTGTTACATTTCACATTTCATAATTTTTGCATTGACTTCATGGTGTTGTGGATATGACTTTACCTGGGTCTGAAGAGAACTCTACCAGCTTTCTGTGGGAGAAGTCCTTCTGGCTTTTCTTTTTCAGAATGACATAGAAAACCAAGGCAAACACACACACAGCCACGGCTGTTCCTAAAATGGCCGCCCAGGCCTCATTCCTTTTGTTTCTCTTGGAGCCGGATGCCAACCCTAGAACAGGGAAAACAGCCCAAAACATTATTTTTGTGTAATGTGTTACAAGTACAAGTAACAATAACAAGTTATTCCCTTAATCGCAACTTAATTGTCAGTCAAAGGACTCTTTTTGGTTAATCTTGGTACAGACAGCTGTCAGTTTCATTTTACCAATTTGCACTGGAATAATTCAACATTGATTGAATATTGAATAATAATAATATTGTTAATAATAACAATTAACAGACGCTGCAGAGGAATTCTAATTTTTGCAGGATTGTATCAGCGTGAGCGGTAAGAGCTCATCAACAGACTCAACACTGAAAAACATAACAATAACATCGCATTTGTGAATAACTATGAATTATGTGGTGACAGCTTTCACATAAATATGCGAAACATGAGAAAGCTATTATGGTGTAAAAGGATAGAGCAGTCCCACGCCCCTGTACAGAGCTATTGTAACTAGTTTCGACCCCAGCCAACGACCCTGTTTTTCCCTGTTGTGTGACTTACACAAGGCTACATTGTCCTGTATAGAAGGGACATGTAACGGACCCCTTTTCCCTTTGGAGGCAAAGGGAAAAGCACTTGAAACCCAACCCAGCGTATTCCATTGAAAGAAGGGAGTTTTTGTGCTCTTGCACCAATGGGGGGAAAAAGACACTAGGTTGATGTAGGTCAGAGAAGAAGTGAGAGAGAAACTAATGTGTAAAGGAAGCCCAGTGGTGATGTAACTTAAGCGCAAGTGCCTTTGAGCAATAGGTCTGAGGTAATTTCTCAAGCCTGGCCCGGCATGAAGAAATGCAAATGTGCTCTAATTATTTCAAATCGCCGCTTAAAACACGCTAAACAGTTCTACTTTGTACACACAAGCAGACTGGACCGCATTTCTCAGTGACATTGCGAATGTCGTCGTACCTCTCTCTGTGTTGCTTTCCCCCGAGGCCGTGTCTTTGTCCGTGATGTTGGTCTTTTCTGTTGTCGCCGGAATGACAGTAGTCATGGTCACAGGGACTGTCTCATCCACTGTCGTCTCTGGGAGGGGGGACTCTGTGGGGAAGCTGGTGGTAGGCAAAGGTGCGCTGGGTGCTGTACTGTCCTCTGGCACTGCAGTGTTTGAAACATCGGGTTTACTGGACGTGGTTTCCTCCGTGTTGTTAGGGTTTTGCCGATTCTCTAGGTCTGTCCCTCCACTGGATCCATTGGTTTCATGGGTTTCTGGATCCAAGGTGGGTTCCTCGAGATCAGTGGTATTAGAGGATTTGGGGGATGTGGACGAATTTAGGGACGTTTGATCAGTATATTTAGATGGAACCATTGTTGAGTCCTGAAATTCACCCTCTGCATTGGAACTGTTGTTCATGCTGAGGTTTGGGTTTAATTGTGTTGCTGCTTCAGTTTTGGGAGCAGCAGGGGCACTTGACACGTCAGCTTCCGTGTCTGTGTTAGTTGTAGGCAGCATCGGGGTTGTGACGACGCCCACGTCATCATATGTCCCATTGATATTGTCTAGGTTTTCCTCCTCTTCCCCGCTGGAAAGGAACATTGAGCCAAGCGACAAACCGGTCATATCGTCACTCGTTGACGTGCTGCCGCTGTCCAGCTCTTGTTCCCTCACTGTGGGCTCCTCCACGCTCTGGTTTTGTCTTCCAATTGTGTTGTTGCCCCGTTTACGGAGCCAGCTCTTATCAATGGTACGGCCTGGTGAGTCGGTGGTGCCTTCGAGCAACGTCGGATGAGAAGCTTGGATGAGCAGCAGCAAACCCATTGCGAGTACAAGGCACAATTCCATTTCACCCGCGTGGCTCTGCCCTGGAAGACAATGTGAAAAGCCATTTGGTGTCATAGGATATTCTACTTGTTATGCAGCCCGTTCCATCGAGGGAAAGGTTGGGTCAAAGAGACAGGATAATCATTTTTAAATGTTTGTAAGTGCTGTTCTATTCTAGAGATACATTGGACATATTGTCCCCCATTGAGGTTTGTGAATATTCATTAAACGTGTTTAAATCTGCAAATGAATAAAATAAGAAAATGAGAAATAATGAATAATGAAATAATAGTGAGTCAGAGGCTGACACAGCACTTCTGACTCACCATAATGAATATGATATCAATATCATAAATAATGTGATGGGAGTTTACTGGCCCTTGTACAGCCATAAATCAGCTAAAAGTATTTTATAAAGCTGATATTTACATATACTGTAGAGGGTGGTCTAGCATCTGACAACATAATGAATTGTCCTTTTTCCTTTTTTGTGTTTAAATTGAATGTTCTAGTTGTCTATCATATGTTTCTTTAAACTAAGAAATAAACAACACTGAAGTTAAATCATTCAATTTAAATGACCAAAAAACTATTCATAAAGGCCAGGGTAACTCAAATTTATTTTGTCATTAATATTTACACTTCTATGATCACATCACAAACACGTTATGAAGGTGCTAAAATCTGAAACCTGGATTCAGGCATGAATGCACTAAAGAAAGATTATATATTTGATGTACTATAATCTATATTCATCAACTATATGGACACATTCACTAATATATATTATATATTTATAACAACATTAATGAAGCCATCATTAGCTGGGCGGCTACCTGCTGTACTATGCTAGTCCCCTGCACCTGTCCCCAACACATGAGCCATCTGCTCACCAGCTGTTTGACAGAAAATCTGGAAAGAGTCAGGTACGCTACCTGGCGACTAACCTAGAAGCACTATGTCACAAATGTCCAAACCCGTCTGCTATCATGACTACTTACTCAGCCATGGCTGTTTGTCATCATCATAGTACTTCCCCATATGGCGTTGTAAAAATGAAAGAAAAACATCACACTTCTCGTCAACGCACTGCTATTTGCCTGCAAAGTGAATCCACCGTTTGATGTGATCAATACCTGATCTTCTTGGCCTCTGTATCGCCACTTTTTAAAGATACGTGTTTAGCGTTATCCCCGAGGTCCTCAGGGAAATGGTCGCCCTAGTCATGCCGCACAAGCAACATTCCCCCGAAGCCATTTTCAGGGGCACAAACAAAAACTTCAATGGGAACGTGACTCACTCGTCGCTTCAAATGGAACGATTATATAGCAAAACAACATCGAGAACAACAAAACAACAATACGGAGAAAGCATAGTTTTTGCTCGTCAGCTAAAAAGCATCTGCATCGCCATAGTTCAAGGCTCCAATCCTTGTATGTAGCCAACAACATCTATGCTAGGTCTATGCTAGCCTACAGTACTATGACCACTATACTGCTGCTACTACCACTACTGCTATACTCGTATACTGGAACGTACGTCTCCCCTCACTCCACTCTAAGTGCGCCGCGGCAGCTTTCATTAATAATGGCATAGTTGGCTGTCAACTTCCCACCGAGACTCTCCATCACGCTGAGATTAGGACGAAGCAGACGAGACGAATCCGCTTGTGGCCCTCCCACTCAGGAAACCAGCGTGTTCAACACGACAAAGTTGCGTCTCTATCGACGGTAGCCGATAGAGTCACAGCCCTCACCACCCGCCATGACAACTGGCGCCACACGATGGCTGTTCCTCCGTCAACTCACAGCGCTGCCGTGACACACACACACACACACACACACACACACGTATGTCCAACCCACCACATAACACAGAACTCTCCCCCAGGACTTCATATTTCAATCAGTCCACACTTTCATATTGATTATCTGACATCCTGTTTTGCACTGGTGAGCCATAATGTTCCAAATAACATTGTTATTTATCACCTCAGGTAGCATGTGTTGTTTGCTGGCTAATATTTTCAGTGTGTGTGTGTGTGTGTGTGTGTGTGTGTGTGTGTGTGTGTGTGTGTGTGTGTGTGTCTGTGTGTGTGTGAGTGTGTGTGCGCGTGTGTGTGGATTTAACAGTGTTGTCGTAAGGTCTCGGGTGTCTGCTGAAATATAGATTTATATGATTCATTCCGACAACATTGCTTGACATTTAATCTATTTAAATATGTAGCTGTTGTCTTGTGTAAGTAATTGTATTAACTATGACACAACACTTTAAAACTAAAATAGGCCTATAACCATTTCAAGAACTATATAATTATCCTCAACTGGTATGTTTCCAATTCAAATATTTCTGGTTCACTGGTTCAAGTATTTAGAGAAATGAATAACAATCCATAATAATACCAATGACAATTAATTCAAGACTCTTTCATTTAGGAGAGATTTAGGAAAATATATACAATCAGCGAACCAAAGGCTTACCTTTTCTTAGGCTCAGGTGAGAACAGGTGTATATGCAATGGAATCTTTTCACCGGGAACCGTGTCTGAGTCAATCTGAGCATAATGTATGAGAGTCAACAATAGACAGGTTGGGGGGGTGGTTGGGGGGGGAGAGAGAAGGAAGGGCCAATACCGTGGTGTTCAGTGGACAACCAAGAACCTGCTCAACCTGATTTTACACCTGCCAGCAATGGCACCACACCCTCACCTCCATCCAGTGCTGCGATTAAAACTAAAACTACAACGGACAGAAGATCAAATAGTCGAACCTATGGGTTGTTTCGGGGTGGGTGAATATAACTGAATATATAAATGCCTGAACGACAGCCTGTGAAGCGGGGTCGTTGGCTTAGATCTGTGAATTCCCCAAAGTGGGCGGAGTCAGAACCCACAGGTTTTCTTCAGTGCTCCTTCCTCGCACAGCGGCATTGGAGTCACGGCTGCCATGGCAACGCTACAGAGCATGACGAAGCTCACATTTCAGCCATGTCTTTTGTCTGGATTTATTTCGAGCTTGAAGTGACGCAGAATGGGTGGCGGTGGTGATGTCACAGGTCCGATGTGTCACACTGTCTTGACTTTTGTACTGGTTGTCGTCTGAGCGCCTGAGTGTGGAACACTTGGTTCAGCCAATGGGATCAGTGAACACACAAGTGACACTCACAGCATGTTGGCATTATAGGGTGTGTGTGTGTGTGTGTGTGTGTGCGTCTGTGTGTGTGTGTGTGTGTGTCTGTGTGTATGTGTGTGTGTGTGTGTGTGTGCGTCTCTGTGTGTGTGTGTGTGTGTGTGTGTGTGTGTGTGTGTGTGTGTGTGTGTGTGTGTGTGTGTGTGTGTGTGTGTGTGTGTGTGTGTGCTTATGTGTGTGTGTGTGTGCGTGTGTGCGTGTGTGTGTCTGTGTGTGTG
>OMNR01054859.1:0-12390 GCA_900303205.1 Mora moro
TTGGTTGGTTGGTGTTTTTTTGTTTTTTTTCCCACTGAGAGAGCTCCTCTCCCACCAAGCATCTGCATTGGCCTGCAGGCAGCGCCAGCGCTGGTCGAGATCAGTCAGCCACCTCTCCGTTGGGTCCAACCATGCGGGAGGGAGTAGGCGGGGGGGGGGGGGCGCTCGCTGGAAGCACCCGGCGAGCGAGGAACGGGCCCAGGCAGGGCCAATGTCGCTTTTGTCCCCCCAGGTTTTTTAATGTGTTTTTTTGCTCCTCCTCCTCCTGGACACCTGCGTGACTGTATTGATTTGTCCCGATTCTATTCAGCTGGCGAGTCCCACCAGATTTCAAGTGTCAGACATCTGTGGCACACGAGCGGAGCCCATTCAACACATTCATAATAGATCATTCAGCACGGACATGAATGGGAATACTAAAAAGACTAAAAGGTATTCTTTGTCCAGTTTATTGTTGTCAGTATTTGTCTTCGTATAGGCCTAGCCTTACGTTTATGTCCTACAACCTTTTCAAAAGCATTTAACATAAAAATATATGCAACAGTCTCTATTCATCAAGCCTTGGTCATGCAAATAATAATAATAATATGAACTCTCATTGGAAAGATAGCCCAAAATGGGCCCCCGCCTCCCCTCCCAGGGCAGTTTCTAAAGTCCCCAAAAGAGTCTTCTGTTCCATCTGCGGCTCTCCTGACTGAGCCAATCAGACTGCAGTATCCAGGTGGGGTCAACAACGGAAGACAAACAGTTTTGCCGTTTTACCACATTGCCAAATACCCAGAATGCAGTGTTTAACTGACAAACAAAAGCTCAAGTCGCTCTCTGCACTGTGCAGAGAATATTTTTGATCAAGATATCTTGCTGGCTCCAAGCTTATAGCTTAATAATCTTGTTTCGTTTGCACCAGAGTAGCCTTTTGTTACTGCAAGTCAAATATCAAAAGAGTTGAATATTTCTTAGGCTTCCTCATCGTCAAATTGTATCCGACTGAATTTTCTATTTCCATCAAGAATAGCAAATGTCAGGCACATTTTGGCAATTCATAAAATGTGCCGTGTGGAAATTTTAATCATAGGCAATGCTTGAGGGTGAAACAGTAGTGGAATTGTGTAGTGGGAAACTCGATTAATTTGTTTCTGCCCCATCCTGGTCTGGTGACTTGTGTCACTGCTTGTCCATCTCAGTCCCATGACTTGATCCCACCAACAGCACAATGCGATAGGTGTCCAGTCCCACAGGAATTCCGATCCCATGCCAGCCACCCTCAGGCTACACCATGTCACGCCAGATTGCCGGTGCGAGACGTCGAGTTGTGAAATGTCATTGTTGTCAGATTTGATGTCGGTGGAATGTCAGGGATCATCCCAGATCCAACATTGATCTGCAACGTTTCTAAATAAATAAACCCCGGTTAACGTTGGGGCATATTAACAAACACGGGATTAGACGAGAACATCAACTGTTCATTAGTGTCACGGCCGTCACAACAACCTTCATTTATTATCATAGTAGCCGTGTAAATCATTTGGTTAGTGAGTTTCAGAGATGTTCCGATACCATTTCTTTCCCGATACCGATGCCGATACCTAAACGTATCGGCCGATACTGTGTACCGACCCGATACCAATGATTTTTTTTTCTTTCATTAAAAAGCTGGATATTAGGCTAGCCCATTTCAAACTTAAAATATGAATACAGTAAATGGATACATACAACATGAATGAATTGTATGCAATATAACTAATATAATATTATATAATTATATAGTTTCTTAAAAATATATACACGTTTCAATACAAACTGTAGGAGCCAAATTAACATTTAATATAAATTGTGTATGTTTTTTGTATTGGTTTGTTTCCTATATTAATGTGACCTTTCTTATGATAATCATTGTGTGCCGATTATATAAGGATTCTCGTTGTTTGCGCGAGATACGCACTGCGTTATATGCAAGTTATTGTTAATTTGTTGAGTTGATGGAAATGCAGTGTGTGCCTTTAGGAAGACTCGGTGGCATGTAAACAGAAAGCACTACAGAGTTTAGTTTGGACTAGTCGAAGGCGCTGTTAGCGATGTCGTCGTTCTTCTTGTCCCTTTTTGCAGTTAGCACTCCCACTCCCATCCTTTTCCTGACAGCTTTCTTTTCTTCAGCCGTTTTTGTTCCATTTGGCGTTTTTGGTTGTGTAAGCCGTTCCTGGGAGTGCTAGAATCTGGAGCTTCGCCTGTTCCACCACTGTCAGTCAACACTGAAATCCTGCTGAGTGGACCGCCTCTTTTTGGAGTTCTCTCTCCTGATTGGATGAAGTGGGAACAGTATAAAAAAAAATATTCAGTTTACTGCAGAGCGAGAGGGACTGGGGCACCCATTTACTGACCAAACATTAGGAATAAGTGATGGCTGTCGGAACTGTGGTGGAAATCTGAGTGGACACAATAAAAGAGTCTTGGAGCCAACCGTCTCTCTTTAGCTATGGAGTGGATTTATATATTTATACACAAATACATATAGTCAAGAGCTTGACGGATCATACCGTTCAACAGGCAGTCGAGGCTGTTGGAGAGTGTGAGCCCCGAACAAAGTTTGCACAGAGCTCATATAGCATAAGCACCTCTCAGTGAGAGGAGGCAGTCTCCCCCCTGGAGACATCTGGTCATTCCATAGATAAGGAATACAACAGTTGCAGGTACTGGTTTGTACTGGAGCATCAGTTCACTTGAGTCCAAGGACACAGAAAAGGACACTTGGACTTGCATGAACTTTACCGCACGCGCTGTTGTCATGTCACGTGGTAAGCTAGGCAGAACATATCTACATGAGGATATGGTGTGCAGTACAAAGAAGCATACAGACATGTAGAACATTTAACTATATATGGTGATTTTCCATTACAGAATATAGAGCTATTTAACACTTATTTTAACAAATAAATACCGCTTACAGCACCTTTAAGAGTGGAGCCACATGGTTTTCTGGTTTTCTGATGGTGTCTCGTCAGTTTAGATGTAAAGGAAGACTGTAATGGAACATGGAATAAATGGAAAGTCACTTTAACAAGGAATCAGTGGGATGTTATTGGAATGATTCAAGCCAACACACACAGGAGCTATAATGCATAATACCATAGACTGTATGGATAGTACACACCCCACACCAAACAACATATAATCAAATGTAATAGTTTTGCATGTGATACGCTCTGCACATATCCATATGCACAGGCAGAGAAAAGGACAGCTATCCTGTTCTTGGGTCCTCTACTGGAAAGCAGTGACTGTGGAAAAGTTAGAAAAAAAAAGACAGGCATAGGATCGGTGCATAGTCACCGAAACCCGATCCAGCATTTTGGGATGTTATCGGAGGCATTTCCAATACTGGTATCAGAACAACTCTAGTGACTTTCGGTGTGGTGTTTGGAGAGCTAGTAGTTGAGTTTGTTCCTGGCTTTTTCCACGCCAGCGATGTTTCCGAATGTTGTTTTGCGAGAGCTCATATCTTATAGATCAGAGAGATTCAGGTGAGACGGTAAGGCCGCGAAGCGAGACACCTTTGTGGAATATGGACTGCAATGGCAAGCAGGAGCAGCACGACGAGCATTTATGGGAGCTTAAGTTAGATGTTGCCAGAATTTACCGGCCACTAAGGCTAGATAGGTTTGACAGATTCACTGGCCAGCGATAAAAAATGAGCAGTATTTGGCAAGTTGCTTAAGATACAGCCTACCTGGGGATAGAAGTCTGGAAATATACACACCGTCTTGAAGGCAAACTGATAATCTTTGATTTGAAGATCAGAAAAAAAAAAGGCAGCTCATGTCGGAGCGTTAAAGAAAATTCGAGGTGCTTCATTCAGAGCACAAACAGTATTGTTTTGTAAATGTCTTTGGGATGCAAGAGATTTCTGTCTGCTGCAATTGCCTCTGACTTATCCACAAATCTGGGAACTAAAATGTTTTGTTTGTAATTTCAAAAATCATTATCACAACAAATAAACACAGCAACTTGTAGAGGTTGAATCCATAGGCTAAAAACATTCATAGGCTGTTGCAGATTCTCCCAGGTTACCCCTCTTTTCAAAGTCACATATGGTTCTGTTTTGGTTTGCAGCCTCACACATATTTTGTTTGTAAACAGTGATTCTGCAAGCTGCCGAATGCCAAGCTAGCATACTGGTAGGTAATCATGAAGAAAACTATATCTGGTCACCAGAAATGCCAGGAGAGGGCAGAGAAGGAAAAGAACAGAGTGAAAGGAGACAACTCCTAACAATTGTTTTTCAAAAGAAAGGTGAGCAATAGTTGTTCAACCTGGTATAAACTGATGGAGTAATAGGATTTCACGTTACCTTATAGCTGGCTGGTACTGATGTTGCCGTGCCTGCAGGCTAATATGCTATTTATTAAAATTAACACGGGACACAAGCAAATGAAAACTAATTAAAATGCGTTTGAAAGATCCAAAGCAAAGACGTCATAAGGCATTTAAACACGTGAGAAAGCAGTCATGTGACACACCCCTAGAACAATTACATTCTCAACTTTTAGTCTATCATAACCATTGTTAGCTAAATGAAACAATTCCAACCCAAAACCAACTAATAAGCATGTAACACCAAGAGTTATGTATTTCATAACTGAGCCAGACTCCAATGATTCCAACAGTCCAAACCACTCAATGAACTAGAGGCCAAAAACCATCAAGAACCAACTTCACTTTGTCTAGTTACAACCACAAATGATAAAGTTATGATGAACAAAATTGTTGTTGTTGTTTGTTGTTTGTTTGTGTTTGATCACATAAAACCACGGATAATCCAGTGTCCTGACACCATTTTGAATCCTAACATCGTGTTTACATTCATGTATAGTAGCTAAGAGAAGGTCAATTGCCTTCAATCAGAAGAAACTGTCTTTATCGTCATCTGGTGGTCGTATGGTGCAATTGCGATGGTTTGGCTCGGTGTCAATCAATTATATTCGCCTTGACCTTTCAATAGAGGGGTCAAACATAGAAATTGAACAATGGGTTCTCGAGCTATTCTCCTGTTTGTATAGGCATGCTGTTGCATCAAGTTAGTTTGCTCTACTTCACTTTATTGGCATCAAGTCTATGCCCAGGTACTCATCAGATGCTGTGCTATGGCCCTATAGTGCTATAGGGCTGCCAGCTGATAAAAAAAAAGGATAAAATAACCCCCACCTTTGTGACTTAATGGGTAGGACAAGGCTGACCAATGAGACATGCATTAAGACATCTGAATTTAAGACATTTTAAACCAAGAGCAATCGCCTTGTTATGTACCCATTCTGGAACAGAAATTAAGTATAATACTGGGGGTGAGGGGGTGAACCCCCCTCCCCCACCTAAATTGCACCAATGAGAATGACAAATGCATAAATAAACATAATACAAGCATCCTAACATTCACTGAATATTTAAACTCCAAGGCAAGACCTCGTACAACTTTTACACAGTAATCATATGGTTTGCTGACATTTCAAACACTGCAGAGTGCAGACAAAAATGCATCACAATTTTGAGCATGATTGGTTTAAATGCTGCATTCTGGTTACCTAGCTATTACCCTAATAGTATGAGTAATATTTTGGGTTGTTTTTTGTTAAAATATGTGACTCTTGAATGAAAATGAGAGGGGCCCTCAGAGAGAGCTTGTGTACAGGGCCCAATTTTGTGTTACGGCCCTGGCAATAGAACATTGTGAAATGTGGCCTCCACAAACCAAAAGTCACATGACTCAAACAGGAGAATAGCAATGGTTTGTAACAAAAAAAAGGTTATGTGCCATGTCACTTATGTCCAACACAATCCTGACTGTTTACTAAAATAAGCATGCAGTTGCAAAAAAAGAAGAAGAAAGTAAATCCACATGGAACACCCACTGGCTATGAAAACGTACAAGAAAAGCAAGGGGGACATAGAATAAGAAGGGGAAGGGGAGGACAGAAAAGAAGAGAAACAAAAGAATGAGTTTGTTCTACTTTTGAATAAAAAATGGAACTTGGAACTTCTCCTGGAGCAAGAACCAGGCGGCAGCAGCAGCAGCAGCAGCATCAGTGGTCTTTGTACTGATAAACCGCTGGACCTCTACAAGCGTGCCCTTGATTCGGCAGTTGGCTCAGCTCAACGGGTCACCCAAAGAGAAGCAGATGTTGTCTTCAGGCATGTCCCGGCGCCTCTGCTCTGCGGCCACCGGCTGCTGTCGTGCAGACCGCAGGTGTGGAGAGAGAGAGAGAGAGAAAGGGGGAGAGAGAGATGGTGATGTGCATGCATGTGAATGTGGAAGGGGGGGAGGGGGTTGCTGCAGGCCAGCACCGGGGGGAGTATGCGGTGGGACCGGGGGGAGATATGCTCATTTCGATCCACTGAGGTATAATAATTGATGATCAGCCGTGCTGTCGTGTCTGAAAACCACCGGGCCGTGCTGTAATGCCCTCCACTCTCTAATGCAACACATTGTGGTGTGAACAGAGGCGCCATGGGGTGTTTCAAGGCGGCCCGATCCTAGCTCACGTGATGCACTGACGATTGAGTAAAAACGAGAACAGAGGGAGAGATGTAGAAGTATGTCGGCATATAGTGGCATGTGGGTAAAGTTTGACTCCACCACCGGGTTGTACGAAGAAATGAATGTTCGAGGGAAGATGAAGGAAAAAACGATGCTGATCCTAGCCCTCACATGTTGGCCTCAGACACGTAAAGGGAACCAACAGAACCGCCTGATTTAAACCTGCACGCACGGTCACACAGACAGACACAGACACACACACACGCACATACATACACAAGTGTAGCGGGGTGGAGAGTGAAGATCTAACACAGAGACGTGCATGTGTGCATACACACACGCACGCACACACACACACACACACACACACACATACCTTGATCTGCATCTAGCAGAACAAACCACCCACATTTTTATTTTTTTAAAGAACAGAAATATTAAACACAAAGCGCTGCCATTGACAACCCGAGGGGTCTTTGAAAAGCCTCCAGTATCTGTCTTGTCTAGAGCGTCACTCTCTGCCTGCACAACATCAAACATTAACACAGCAACCGCATGCAAAATCGTTGCAAAACAAGAACAAAAATTAGAACCGTGTCGTTTGTCGGAGAGCAGATATTTCCAGGGCCCTTTTTTCTAAAATAAACGTGAAACATTGTTTTTTAAAGAGCTGGCGTTTCAAAAATACATTCCAGCGGATCGATTCCCTGCCATTATCCAGACCACTTTGAGCAATCTTTCAACCACTGAGTGGCTTTGTTCGTCCCAAACAGCAGCTCCATTCCATGTTTGTTGTCATTATGGGTTGACAGTGATCTGATCAAGTTTTAATCACACTATCTGGGGGTCATCGATTTCAGTTTACTGCAGATTGTCTTGAATGAATGCTTGTTCTGTGTTCAACACCGGGGACAATTACCCAGCTACGGGGACCGCTGTACCGCTTCAAGGTGTGGTAAAGGAGGGGAAGTTGCTCGTGAAAAACAGGGTTTTTACTGTACATGGCCAGTGGGTTGGGTCAAATGTCTACATTTGGCAGGACTCAAGGATCTTTCTGAGCGTAAACATATATGCATATCCGACCGGATACAGGCCTCCTGGTGGTGGTGGTGTGGGCGAGCTGATGTATGTAGCCGTGCCATGGGTTGACCTTCTGGCGCATACTACTGCATACTGTATGTGTACATATATACACAGGAACACACAGAGATACACACCCATGGAACCACTTCAACACATTTGGATGTGCATGGGTAATTTCGCTTGTTAAATGGTTTCATTGACTGTTCTGTGGAAGAAGATTATGTCTTAAAGGAAGTTGTAAGGACCAATATAGTAGTTGTGTAGTATAGTATGATCACCGGATCAGATGTTTGAGAGGAAGGTTATGCAGGAAGTTTATGTTTTGGGAATACCAATATAAATACATTTTCTTGGTATTGGCAAAAGTGTTCCTCTCCCATCTGAATGAATTTATATAATTTATTTGGATACTAAAGCAGTGAGTTTAAACTGCTTAAAACTATTTGGCTATGGACAAATCCATATTTATTACAATCAGTTGTACTGTACAATGAGTGCTTTATTTAATTCAACTCTTGAGTTGAGCCATCATTTCCATTTAAAACCGTTTGGCCATTTAAAAAAAAACATTTTGGAGGATTATATTTTTGCATTGAAAATGATTAATATTAATACTTCTGAAAACGAATGCACATACTTTTACAGACCACTGCCACCGCGAAGAAAAAAAAAATCCCATCTGGCTTACCTTTTGTAGCATCTGCCATTGCTTGCAGGCCTGTCCACCTCACAAGTCACAGGGACTTAGGGACATCTGTCCCAACAGATAGAGAATCAGGATAGGCCATCAATTTTGTTTACGCTCCGGTGAACTCTGTGTTATGTTCACCATCATTTGCTTTTGCTTGCTGCAGCATTCCAGAATATTGCCTCGCCGCAGCGCAGGCTGGAGTTGGTGGGTTGTAATGTGTCCCTTTTCAGCCATTCTGCGTGCAGATAATTTGATAAAGCCCCAGACATAATGGGTGCACCGCAGCCTGATAAATGCGGTAATTTGACAGGGGATAGAGGATTTCCGTAACAATTTCTGAAGTAGGGAGTTTAGCTATTAGGATGATTTGATTCTCTTATTTATTTATTTCTGGAGACATTTGATCTGGGGGGGAGTGTGTTTATGTGTGATCCTGAGTAATGCCGCTTGACTCTTTTTTGCTCTGGATCATAGAGCCGAGTTGAATGTTTTGTTACGTTTCCGTTCTCAGGGTGTTTTTTGTGTGCGTGCATTTGTGGAGACGTGTTTTGATTGGTCGAGGTAGAATTCAGGATTTTCTTTTTGGAGTTGCCTCGCCAGCTTAGACTAAACAGTAAATCCTACCTTACTTTAGGGAAATACATATTGTAAAAAGAGGATACAAAGACTTTATGTTCAGGCTTTATGTTTTATCAGGACACACGTCCTACATTCTTTCCCCAATACTACGCTCCCTTACCTGCTCAAGCTCTCTGTCTCGCCCCCTAAGTGAATAAAACTAAATTACATGCATACATTACATTACATACATGGAAAAATGAAATAAATAAATACAAATCCAGAAAGCGCTGTATTTTGTTAAACTGACCCAAAAGGGTACTCATCCATCCATCCCTTGCCTTGTCTCATACGCTCTCTCAATCTGGGGGGGAAAATAAATAAATATAAAAGCGTCTGCCAATTCCCCACATGCTAAAATATGCTATCGGGGGCTGCACTCTGTGTGCACGTTCCGGGTTAATCCTCATGAATACGTGACTTTGTGTGCATGAATAAATAAAGAGGGGTCTGCTCACTGGGTAGTTCAGGTTCCATGCTACTAACAAACCACGACACGGTTTATACATGTTTCTCACTTTCTCTCCCCTCTCTGTCCTCTGTCTCCCTCTCTCTCTACCCCTCTATCTCTCTATCTCTCTCTCTGTGAATTAGAACAAATTAAGACATTTGCTAAAAATCATCAAATGAGCCTATTTTGTGTTTTCTAATTATGAATCAGAGTCCGGTCCCCCGTCTAAATGTGTCCTTGTAGTCCTCGTAGTCATACTGTCTGGAGCATGTAAACCTTGCTTGAATGAAAACACATTTGCTATTCCATTCTGCCTATTGCAACACATTTGATCTACTCTAAAATAACGAATCGAAGATGACTGAAAACACTGTCATTGTTATTTTATGCTTTCCTGAATTATTTGTGAGAGTATAAAAAGTTACGTTTACAAAATGAATCACTGATTCCAATACTGAATCAAAATATATTTTCTATAATCTATTATATAGTTATTAATAGAGAATTCAAGACCAGCTTCCCAATACTATATCAAGAGATATGCCGGACGTTTATGTTCAACTTGACGTTTATGCTTCATCACCAACCATTGTTGAGTGTATTTCTCCACTCAACAATGTGTAATGTGTTGCATCAGCATCCCTTGTTATACATCTAAGCACCTGTGAATAACGTTCTGCTATTCAGACGGACCTTCGGTTTCTCGCTGGTGACTCCAGCGGAAGATCTCCAGAGCCGTTGGCAAAGCTTTTCCCTTTCAACCACATCTGTGGCACATTTTAGCGTGCAAAAAAAGATATATTGCTCCTTTAGCTTCCTTACCGAGCGGTGGCTCAACCACTGATGTTAAGCCTCTATTCCAGTCCAGGTGTGAAAAAAGGAAGCAGAATGGATCTTTTTTTCTTAAACAAAGCTTATTAAACAGCCGTTTGAATTTGCCAAGAGGTTGTAGGGTGGTTAAGTGGCTTAAATTGATCTAAACGTAACTTTGATTATTTTACTACTCAAATGGGGCACCACTTCCATTAGGAAGAATATATACTAATATTAGGTATTAGATTATACTATAAAGATTAATTAAACTAGCCGATTTCTTTGTCAGTGATTCTACCAGCTACCAACCACGAGCACTATTTCCTCCTTTAATTACAATGAAATGTATTAAATAAAGAGGTGCGATTAACATGAATAAATAATGGGGATTAAAGAAACACAAACGTCTCTTGGCACGTGTTCGAGGAATCAGTGTTTCCAGGAAACCAGCGTCTCAAGAGTTTTGCTTCTAGAACTTCCTAAACTTTCCAAACTTTCGGAACTTTAACAAACCTTCGGAACTTTCACAAAGTTCTGAATTTTAACAAATTTATGAACTTTAAAAACTTTCAGAACTTTTCTTCGTCGGCAGATGTTTTAGTCGATAAGGCACTTTGTAAAAGTTACTCAAACTGTAGAATAATAACTTAACTTTTAACTCAGTTTTAACTGAGCTTAGATTTGCACGCTTTTACGCACGGCCTTGCTGCGAAGGTTCCTCAGTCGTCTTGTAAAAGACAATCTCGAAAGCTCGAAAAAGATTTGATTAAAAATTGATTGTCACCTCATTTAACTTTAACTAAACCAGGCATCATAATAACACAATGCAATTATCTGCAAACTAAATCATTACATTGAGATAGTTTACATATGTGACAAACACCAATCTCAAATAACTATTAAATCGAAGTAAATAAAGTATATGGATCAAGAAAAGATGTGTGACCTCATGGATGAACACAATAAAAAGGTAATCAAACAATAAACACAAGCATTGATTACAATACCACAACATGTGATTGGGGAATACACTTATAAAGCATGCATTAATTTAACTTTGAATTTAAACTTAATGTTAACTAATTAAAACATATAAATAGAGTAGAGAGAGAGAGAGAGAGGTCACAGGACTGTTGTATGACCTCCACTAAGGCTGGGAGGGGGAGGCCACAGGTAGACAGAGGAAGGGGGATGTATAGAACAAAAGAGAGCCACTAGAGTTGTTGTTGATCATCCTCGCGTGGGTGACGGATGTATTTGTATGTATACTTGTCATGTGGAAGTGTGTGCATCTCAGGAATGGGATGGGAGAGGGGCTTACCCTGTCCCAAATGGTGTGTGGTTTAACACATCAGATGGTGAAACTGTCTCGTGTGTGTGTTGCTGTGTAATTAACAGCTTGGGGTCCATTCGATCAGTGTAGTGAACATAGTTCATCTCAGGTATGCTGTAGTGTTAGGTGGGGATAAATCATCAGGCCCAGATCAGTCAGGGACTCTGGACCAAAGTGTGTAATCCAAAGCAACGCAGCCTGGTACGGCTACAAGGTTGACAGAGAGATTATCTTCTTTCAGCACCAACATGCCAGTGTAACACAGTTTCTTCTATTTTGAGCCGCTTGTGTTTAAATGTGTGAGAATTTACTGTAACTGAAAAAAAAAAGTAAATAAAAAAAATGATCGAAAAACAAAACACCGCGGATCACAGTTCACACGATCGTATGAAAACATCGACGGGATAATGTAATGAAAGTCAGCTGCCGCATTTAGTGCTTTTAGCCAATCGTTGCTTCCCTCACTACACCCTCAGCTCTCCTGTTTCCTGGTGTTCAATATCCCACCAAAAGAAAAGCTGAAGGATGCCATTGATTCCAGCTGGGGCTTCTTCACCAGCTCCGCCTTATGCTTGACCCACTTATTTTCTCATCTTTCCCCTGTTCTCTCATGAGGGTATATATGCTTATGGGTCGCTTTTCCCATTACATAGTGGACACCAGCCAAGTACCTTCGTATTGAACAGTCTCTCTCTCTCTCTCTCTCTCTCTCTCTCTCTCTCTCTCTCTCTCTCTCTCTCTCTCTCTCTCTCTCTCTCTCTCTCTCTCTCTCTCTCTCTCTCTCTCTCTCTCTCTCTCTCTCTCTCTCTCTCTCTCTCTCTCTCTCTCACTCTCGCTCTCGCTCTCCCTCTCTCACTCTCACCCCCTCTCTCTCT
>OMNR01054868.1:0-10461 GCA_900303205.1 Mora moro
GCTGTCGTAGTCGTAGAATGAAGTACATCTATGCGAAAAGACGAATGACGGCGTCAAATAAGACACACAAACAGATCGAATTGACTACATGTGATCAGAAATAAAGCACAGAATCAGTTCATGACAAAAAAATACTAATTAGCCATGGTTAGATTGGAGAAAATGTGTAATTTGGTTTCTGTTTTTTTAACTTATTACTAATATAGTATTTCCTAATAACTTTGACCTTCGGTTCTGCTTGTTTCATGCTACCACTACGTGTCTGCCCATTTGGCACTCGCCATCCAAACCATCCCTGGAAGGAGGGATCCCTCTTCTGTGTTCCTTCTCAAGGGTTCTTCTCTGGATTTGGGGAGTTTCTCCCTGCCTTTTAGAGGGCTTGGGGAGGTGGGATCTCTTTGAGACTGTAACTGTGATTAAGGGCTATAGAAATATTGACCCTATTTGAAAAATGTTCCATATAGAAGTGACATAGATACCAAAAAACATGAATAGCGACTGTGTTACCTTTAAATATATCGTATGTGTTGATGCCGTCCATAGCCATCATGAGTGGACAGTCATGCTCAGTGTCACAGTGGAAAAGTATGCAGTTATCAGAGCCAGCGGGTTTCTTGGATTTAAATACCGCCATGTTGCACTTGGCTCCTATGAGGTGGACATGGAACAGGGAGCAGACATGGAGGTTAGATGTATAACTGTTACAGGGAATGCCGGTCATTTAATACTCATTATTATGCATAGCGATGTCATCATGGCTATAGTTTCACAGTAAATTCTCTATGGGAAAAAAAAGTCTAATCAAATTTTAAATTTGGCTACTAACAACCTAACGACAGTTCGATGTCAACGTGCCATATATGGGCGGTCAGTCACCAATGTGGTCTCCATCGTTTCTCAGTTACCTGGTGCTACTTCTCCTGAACAACAGGCCAGGATGCAGTCGCGTTCCGATTGGACGATGCGAGAAATGATGGAGGTCCCAGGCCTGCTGGTCGCCAGCCGCACGTTGACAGTGATCTGTCTGTGTTGCCGGGAGAAGCACGTCTCCGGCTCCAGGCCTGAGACCAGGCTGGCGGACAGCATCGTCATCGCCATGGCGATCCTGGTTAGCGTGGGTATCCTCATCATGGTTGCCATGGTCACCAGGAGAACCATGTATTCGGACCAGATCTGTCTTGTCTTTATGGTTAGTGATGTAAGCTCACAGAAGTTAAAGGCAATCCAGGAGAAACTCCTATGGTTTCTATGGGAGCAAGAGAACGGAGGTATACATTATTAACTAGCTTGCCACCAGGCAATGTTAAAAGACAACTCTGAATATGATTACTTTTAAGGTTAGAGTAGCGCCATCAAACCATCCTTGTAATCCTTGTAATTGTGAGCAAAGTTCTACCAACTACACAAACACAACACTTAACCTTATGTAGACTATACGTAGCATAAACATGTTACACAGTTTATTGGGCTTGCACATGTGTCTCTATCAGCCCAACACGTTGACAGTGATTTGTGCTGGAACTCATTAACCATTTCCTCCTGTAGTTGCCAAATGCTGTCCTGTCAGCCATGTAAGAAGTAGAAAGACTTTAAAATTACTAGGCTACCACTGTGCATAATTAGATGTCTAAAAAAAGGTTGTGTTATGCAACGTTTCTGTCAGCTGGTTTCACAGGTGGAGATAATTGTGTCACTTTGATCAAACTTCAAAAGTAATGCAAAAATACCAAAGTAAGAGTTATTCTTTTTAGAATGACAACAGCTCAGGGGTGAAATAGAGACGCATATTGGAAGGAAGTCAACATCCACAAAGAAGAAAGACAATCCTTAGCCTTGATCTAAAATAAGGCTATTTTCTGCCCTATCAAAAGATAACTGCCAGAAATACATTGTCCGATGCTGCCATCATTATTAGTCTAAAATTAATTACAAACTTCAATCACAACTGACACATAATCAGCTGACTCTAACATTCAAATGGAGACTCATGCCTTTGGAAAAGATACAGTAGTACATAGGCCTACATATTGTCCCTATAATTAACATAGAAACGTATTGGTAGGTTACTTACCAACAGCCAGTGAGTGTGAACGGGTCCCCATAAGATGCCCAGATCAACCCAATGGGTCCACAGTCCAAACACGGCGGCACACACCCCTTCAAAGCAGAACTTCGACCCCTGTTTCTCCTGCGTGGGACATACAGCATAATGTGTTAATCTCCGTCTCAATCTTAGCCCTGAATTGCTGCCGGCAGTGTCTGCGTTATCATATTGCCACACTAGTTCCCGAAGATTGACGTCAGTTACGATGAGGCACGTCGTAAATCAACGGGATCTTCTAAGATACGTTGCCTGCTTCACCAATAGTTAAGTGCATTTGTAGCCTATGAGAATAGGCCTAATAATGTACAGGAAGAACACAGGCTACCAATACGCGTAGGATGCAACACATAGGCTATTATTCGTGAATCTGTGATGTAGGCTATCGATGCGAAAAGCGATGCTCAAAAAAGGTGAACGACCGTAGACACTGTAGCCGGAGGCCTCGGCGACATACAGACACAAATGGTGTTTAGCGAAACATGCGATCCTACGACGAGAAAACCTACCGATGCAATTTGTGTTACGTGGTCTTTATGTCGGCCTACAATGTGCAAACTGTTATTGACCGAGACACCTCGCCATCTCGGTGTAGACCGACACCTCGGGTAGGTAATTGATCGAGAAACGGCCGATATCACCCGCGATGCACTGATAGACAATGTAGGCTACTGTAAAGCATGTTGCAATGTATCATAGCACCCTCATCCCCGGCCAGACAGACAGACAGACAGACAGATGCACGTACTTAGCCCGTAATCTTGGAGGACAAATAAACCCCGGCGCAGCATCCGAGGAGCACGCACACGCACACACACACACCGGTCGTCGGCTCAATAAACTGGTACCACAAGCCCCAAACTGGTTGTCATAGCGACTCTCCTCCGTTCCGAGGGGCACCCGTCACCCGTTCGATGACTTGTACAGCATCTTGTCGACTGCTACACGCAAAGACTTCCCCGGGAGCAGCTTCGTACAGGCTACGTAGTGCGCTCCACTGCCTTCAGAGCTCAACAGACATGCAATCTCCTCGCTTCAGTTCAGCAACCATAGTAGCCTATGCAACAACAAAAAAAAAAGAAAAGAAAAAAAATTGCCCGAGTCCGTCAGTGTTCGTTGGCCTGTGGTCTCAAAACGATTGCGTTACTGTTTTTTTGAAGTCATCTATTAGATGAAATGTTATAGTTGGTGCGTGTGCGACGCGAGAGATCCGCTCCTCCGACTCTGACCCATTTTAGTCTTTGTCCTCTGAGCGACTGGTAGGGGGGAGGGATGCGCGCAGGTTTCTATCCCAAATAACGCAGGCTTGGATCCGTAATTGCCGATGACTCGAGTGAACAAATGTACAGCCAAAAGCTATTGAAAATACAGTGGTCACCCCCCACCTCCATAAAATAAAACATTAAAAGACTCACACCTTTTATTGCGCATTTCACAAGCAGACATCAATAATTAAATGACACGAACAATAGGCGTACATTTGATAAACTGAACCAAATATGCCATATGCATTTATATAATAGGCTACTAGGCTACATAAACAATGTAGTAAACTACATTTATGTTGAACCGAATTTGTATGTTTTCCTACCGATATAAATATTGTTGATAGGCTAGCGCTAAAAATGAATGTAATTCAAAAAGCATCCAATAAAAATAAAAGCCAGCCAGGCATCTCTACAATGTAACCTATAGCCATTATTGTTTGCAAAACATGAAATCCATGTCATCTATAGAACCTTAATTGAGCAATCAGAAATTGATTCAAAGATGCTTGAATAAAATGCATAAGCATTCATTCGGTCAAGCAGCATTTTCATGATAATATTCATATTCAGCAATTCTCATTCCAGATGTAATCAATGCAGAAATTGTATAGGTGTATATTGTTACCTGCAAGTTCCTATACATCATTATACTCAATCAAATCAAACTCTCCCTATACTGTGACTGAATAGTTAACAAAAAAAACAATGTCTCATCATTTCCCCATTCAGTGTGTTTATTCACACCAACTGTCTCTTCAGTGAACACAGAAAGCCAGGCTCTGTGTTTAACTGCTGTCTCAGGAACTAGAGTTCTTCTTCCGCTTCGTCTTGCATTTCAACGTCCCCTTGGGCTGCGCCAGGGCCCTTCCTCTTCTTCTTCTTCCCCTTCTTGGCAGGGGCCGGGCCGGGGGCCGTGGCTGGTGTTGTGGCCGGTGTCGGGGCCTTCTTGTTTGGTGCTGTGGTCGGCTCCACTATCAAGAGAAACAATGAAAAAAAGCCAAAAGACATTACATGTGTTGTTGTTTTTTTTTTTAAACACACAAATACATGGACAATGTTGGAGCATAGCAATGCATGTGTGAAAAGTATGCACACATAAATTACATTATTATTAATTTAATGTTATCAATTATTTTACATGGTTTCAGGCATGTACAGAGGCAGGAATTTGGTAGTAGCTTATAACAGTTACAGTAGCAGTACCAGATTTTCTGAAGACATTTCATAATATTGAAACATGATTTGCACTCAACGCTGTACAGTATTTTTAAGATCAATACACCAGTTGGTTCCTGTGGGCATAAGTAACCATATGTAATTCATTAATCTGTAATAATGAATCTATAGTAACCGGGCCAGATTTCCAGATTTCAGCAGGTCAACAAACAAATAGGAAGAGGTTCGAATCCAGGCCGATGCAAATTAGCACCATATGTTTCTAAAGGTTCTGGGTTAGAACTCCAATGTTCACCTGTAGGCGTCCTCGAGCAAGATGCCTAACCACTACCCCTTAATGATGCATCTAACATGATTTATTGTATGTCACTTTCAACAAAAGCATATGCTAAACAACTGAAAAGAAAAAAACCCGTCTTTTGAGTCATTTTAAAAGCTTTTCGAACGGTTCCCCTTTGCAGGTGAATAGTCGTTGTTTTACAAAGTGCAAAGTACAATTACCGTCCATTCCCGACCTTTCCCTCTCCATGTGGCCAAGCTGTTTGAGAAGCTTGCGTTTCTTTTTCCCAGACAGAGTGATGTTGGCCCTTTTGCTGGTGCTGAACAAATAATAACAAAAACAAAAAAAACAGTACAGCATGAAATAAACACATGAAACAAGAGGAATCAGGGAATATTACATAGATTTGCACAACTTAGCTTTAAAAAAAGAACAAAAACAAGGCAAAAGAAAAGCCTGAAACCGGGGACCACTCCATGTGTTCCCATGCAACTTGACTCATGAAGCATGAATATTTGTTTCAGGAACGTACATGCTTTATTAGGACAACACGAATAGTGGATGGATGAATGAATATCGGTTGAGACGTCTGTTACTGGAAGGGATATCAGACACAATAGATGCTGTAATCTGATGCAATCTGCTGACAAATACTAGATACATTTCAAGCAATGTTTTCAGCATAGTTGTTCAGGGGGGGGCCTGAACAACTATGCTGAAAACATTGCTTGAAATGTTCTTCCTATTGCATGCACAGCCAAGAAAACTAGTAGGCCTCGCTTAGTGGTGGTTGAAAAACCCCCAAAATTGAATGGGTATTACAGTAAGGAAACGTGGTATTGTCTTCAATAGTCAACTCTAAATGTATAGACAATGTTGAAAATTACACTGAACTATAACAATCCAATTATCTTCTTATATACCTCCCTATAGTTTACTTAGGTCAAATAACACATCGCAAGTTGTCATTTTCCATTTTCCCAGACTTGCGATTTTGCGACTCACCAACATCTGACACCAGTATACAAGCACTAGCCTTATGTTGACTGTAGGGTACTCACGTTCTCTTCTTCAGGTGATGGATGGTCGTGAGACCCGCGTCAATTACTGCGCCGACGATCTGGTGCCTCTGCCTCTTCTGCTTCCCCTGAACCCTGCGGCGCTTGAAAATATTCCTCCCCAACTCCTGTGCCCCAGAGAAAGTGGATGTAAACAACTATGTGTAGCAACAAAAACCCCTAACACATCCTCCTCCACAAAGTTTAAATGTTACAGTACCATTTTTTCTTTATCATATTTGTTTGTCAATAATAGCAAAGGTGTAGAGAGAGTGCTGCGCCATTTTTGTAGTTCAAATAGATGTCCAGTAAGTATACACTCCTGTAGTTGATTAACTACTTTGGAACGATACTGAGCAAATGAGCCATATAGCGCAATAACGTATAAAAGTATATGGTTATTAGTTGTATTAACTTAAAGTAGAGTGGGTGGCTGTCGCAACCACTTTTACTCAACAGTAGTGAAGTGGGTGGTACTAGCTACTACGTGGGCGAAACAAATACTATTTCTGACTAAAGGAGACTGCGTTTAGCTGCATTGTAAGCATACTGTGAAGTTATTATCGGATAATTACTCGAGTAATACTTCACATAAATAAAAAACAGTCGGATTTTCTTACTGTTTTGGGTCTGTTGATCTTCCCCCCTGGCGTACTACCCATGCTTGCTCTGCTCTGTTCACGTGGGGAATGGAAACACTTCCGGGATAGTATTCCTATCCGCTGTGCCCATTGGCTGTAGCGGTATGACGTAGGGATGGAGGGGGGGTGCACATTTTTTTGCTGGAGCATCTTGGAGTTTGTCGTCTGTCTCTAATCATCAACCACGGCCCCCACTCGCCAAACAACGGGATCAATTTACAGTTCACCAAACGGTTCTCAAACGTCTGTCATTGTTTTATTGGATATGGACTGGATGAATAGGACCTAAAATAGACAATTGAAAATGTTTAAGCTATAAAGGTAATGTAAACTTGCAGTTTTTAGGCAATCTTTGGGGTGGGGGTGAGGGTGAAGGTGGGGTGGAGTGTGTGTCCGACAAATGATCAAGTGGGTGAATGGCACAGTAAAAAAAAACCCTGTCAAAACAGTAGGATGACATGACAGTTTGTCATAAAACCACCACACCTAGGCCTACATTTGCCTTGTTAGATACCCCTCCCCCTCTCTCTCTCTCTCCCACTCCAGTTACAATGGCGCATGTTATATTTACTTATATATTAGATTATTTTTTTGTATTTAACCCTAACTGTAGGGACAATTAATTTCCACTAGGGGGAGCACTTATCCTTTTTTATATCACAGACCAAGTATTCTTGTGTCTTGAAGGGAGCTATGGATCCCTTTCCCAGATGAAATTAGCACTGAATCCTCATTGGTTTAACATTGACAGTGGGATAAAACAATACATTTAAAATGCGAAAAAGGGGCGTGTCCTGACTAATTTAGAAGGGGTGGCCAATCCAAAAACATTTTAGGACACTGGACACACCCCTGGGTGCAAGACATCTTTCCATAGAAAACATTAATTATTAACATAAATACATTAACATAAATACATCAGTACATTAACCTCTCATCAACACCCCCAACAACAAAATATTTTGAGATTTATGGTGGACCACTGTGCCGTCAAGGTTACAGGTGTTCATAATCATACCATCACAACATATCATTTTAGTTTGTTATGTCGTAGCACGCATCATCTCACTATCACCCTGCCGCACTTCTTCTTCGAATCTTGAATAATCGTAATAACACTCACGCTAATCTCCGCAGCTGCAGGGTCGCTAGCTAGCTTGCTAGCCTCACGCCAAGCCAAACCTGTCATGTTGCAAAGCCCACTGGAGGGAATCGCTTGAGCGGCTCTTGAAGAGGCCAAGGCAGCCGTCACGCCACATTCTTCTGCCTAGAACTGTTGATCATTTGTAATTGAATTTTGGATGGAGTGCGTGATGAGGAATGGCAATTTGGTGACACGTGTTGCAGTATCGAGTGGAAAGTTGTAATTTATATGCAGGCCGTATGTGCTATAACAGCAATGGCCTTGAAATGATGAAGAATTATGCTCCCGGTTGATGTCAGACATTTATTTTTTGCTCATTATAGTCTTCTTTCTTGTATAGCATGCACTCTCATAGCCTAGCTCAGTGGTGCGGTCTTCCCCTGGAACCGTTGGATAATATGTTATATGACATATGCCATATATGATATATACAAATAGAAGCACACTTATATAATGTATTATTATGTACCAGATTCATATTAGACTGGTGTAGCACATTTTGCTTAACGAGCACTCCAAGAGTTGTCAGCTGAGGTGCTGTTAGCAATGTGATTTAAGGAGCAGTGGAGTAAAGTTGTTCCCCAAAATGTACTTCCTTACGTTCTCAGCAGTTCCTGTACCCTATAGCGACACCTACTGGTGCAGTTGAGCCTGACCTGTTACCGAGTGGCAGGCCCATACAGTAGCCTACATGGTTGGAAAAAACGACCACACGTCCACGCATAATTCATTCCCTAACTTTAAATTGAAACTATTTGAATATTAGTTCAATTAGTTGAATTTAAAAACGTATTTGAAAAAATATTTGAGGCCTGGACGTAGGTGTATTGGTTTTTTTCAGAGCTTCAAATTCTCCATGAGAGTGAAGCTGTATCTGTTTTCACCTGTTTATTAAACATACACGTCTTAAAACAGGGAACACATCGTCTTGCTGTGAATCCAGGTTATTTTAACAACAGTGTTTAATGCAACTGTATTGGACATATATCCTGTATGGGTGATGGACAAGACTATATTATTTGCTTCCCACCAAATGTAATGCTGCTGAAGTGCCCTTGTGCCAGGCACCAAACCGTAGAAAGCCGTTAGCTGTTTCTTGCCCACTTCATTCACATGCATTTACTAAAGAAAATAGATACTCTAGTGGTAAGGGTATTTGACTCCGCCAAAAGGTTGTGGGTTCAAACCCCAATGTCCGCAGTCCACCTGTAGGCATGCTTGAGCAAGATGCCTAACCCCCACCTACCAATTAATCACACGCACCTACAATTAATTGTAATGGACAGTGTCTGCTTTATGTGTTTATGTGTGTGAGTTGACATGCCACGCAGGTACACAGGATGGAACATGCAGGGAAACACATTCAGTGTTTTTGGATGTAGGAGTACTAATGTTTCCGAATGTGAATAAGCACAGTTTATTAAAATGGGTCTATCTTTATCACTGAATGCATCGCGACACTCACACATACACACACAACTGGGGCAGAGTACTGGCAAAATGTTTTAATCGGTTCAATATAGAGTGTTGTCTCAGTGCAGGTGCCAAACAACAACAACATAAAGCAGTTATGTGTTCAGTATATGTACAGAGTGAACGTTGGCGTGTCCAAGTATACGCAGGCCATGGAGAACACACGACCGAAAAGAGGGTTTCAAAAGAAATTAAAAAAAGAAAAAGGACAAATGACCTCAGTGAGAGGGGCGTGGTCTGAATCGAAGGTAAAAGATACCTCTAGTTACTCTAAAACAGCAGCGACGGGGAAAAAAACACAAGCCAATAGTCAAAAACACAAAAGACACGAAAAAATTTAAATCCCAAACGGAAACGATAACACAGACAGATGACCGTTGTTAATTCTTCATTTCAAATTGACCACAAAAAGAAAGTCACTTAACAAAACATACTGGTTTATATTTTTTTTATATTTATATATCTAAAGTGCATTATGGTACAAAAATATAGAAGGTCAGCAGCACCTTGATACAATTTACAAAATAAATACACAATTCAGACAAAAATAAATTACCGCAAATCATTTTAAACTGGTATAGTCAAAACGAAAAAGAAAAAAAAATGCGAGGATTCACAAAGATTCAAATCTGTTGTCTCACAGATCATCAAATAATGTTTAATCATATTTTTTTTAATATATTGTCATCATTGTCACTATCCGGCTGTATTTAGAATATTTACAGACAATAAATATGTTCCTATTACTTTCCTAAACAATCACAATTACAGAAGACTGTAACATGAGTATAGGTGTCCACGTTAACTTTCTGCAGGATTCTGCAAGGAGAGAAGAGAAGAGAGAACAGTTCAGTTAGTTTGTTTAGTTCTGCAGTTTCTTGTGTTCAGCAAAAACTATAATGCTAACTAACTCTCCGGCAGTGTGCGATAATCTAAAAGCAAAAGTTAAGGGAGTACTTCTTAAATGTATTCAGGACTGAGTATTCACTTGAATGTTGTGAGTGTGTGTGTGTGTGTGTGTGTGTGTGTGTGTGTGTGTGTGTGTGTGTGCGTGTGCGTGTGTGCCTTTGTCAGATGTGCGTCGACACAATACTCCCAACATGTTATGAGCCGGGGGGGTGCTGAGTAAGACGCCGGGCCATTTGCACAGGTGTTTGTAATCACGTCAAAGAGACACCTCGCTAAGCTAACAGGCTGCGGCTTGACATCAAACGGTCCCGGAATTTATTTGGACGGAAACAAGAGCAGGCAATGGGTGTGTGTGTGTGTGTGTGTGTGTGTGTGTGTGTGTGTGTGTGTGTGTGCGTGCGTGCGTTAAAG
>OMNR01054875.1:5401-17436 GCA_900303205.1 Mora moro
GCCCTTCTTAGCTGTCCAAGATGCATCCGGACGAGTACCGCAGTGTGATCAAGCGGCTGGAGACCCACTACCAGGAGTTCCTGCGGACCAGCCAGGGCTCCGAGCTCTTCGGCGAGGACGACAAGAAGAACATCAAGGGCCAGTTTGCCTTTGCCCAGAACCACTACGACGGCCTCATTGTCCAGCTGCCCACTTACAGTGAGTATCATCACAACGCTGGAGTAGCTAGCGAAATTGAAAGAAAAATGAAAGAAAACAACGTCAAATGTGTAATATGACCCGACCAATGTCTCCACTTGTTGACTAAAGCTGATGTCGAAGAATTAAAAACGATTCATTGAGATTCCTCATTCACATGGTCAGCTCCGCCACCCCCAAAAGTGGTCACCGTGGTGGTGAAGGAGCCAGAACCCGTCAAGACGAAAACCGTCAAGTCGGAAACCGTCAAGTCGGAAACCGTCAAGTCGGATACCAACATCTCGAAGACCTTCATCAGCAAGATTACCACCCTGCCTCCTGCTCCGACCACCAGCACCCTCAGCCTGACCCTGCTCAACGACCTCAGTGCCCTGCGCCGGAGGCTGGAGGTTACCGAGACCAGTCTCACCTACCACCTCCACATGCCCCTGGGGGAAAATGGTGTGCGCGAGTGCACCCAGCACCTCCACAAGCTGCAGGTATGTAACCAGCAGCATCCCACCTCTCTAGTCATATCCCAGTAGTGGACTGATGGCTCAATTGGTAGAGCATGCCATTATCTTTGCCAAGGGTTAGGGGTTCGATGCCCGCTAGAGCCACCCCACATCACTCATTAAAGTGAGGTAAAATTGTCCTCCCGATGGCATAAGCCATCGTCAAATCAAATGAGTCCATACGGTCTTTCACTTATCCCCCATTCATAGTACGAATGCACCCGAAGCATTTCAACGATACCACCTACAGCAAGTAGTTCTTGTGCGAATGAAGATGCTTCATCCTATGCACTGCTGACGTCCAGGTGGTGAGCAAGGACCTGGACTCCCTCCGCGACGAGTACATCCGCCTGAGAGAGAGGATCCTGAAGCAGCTTGACGGGATCCCTGCCGACTCGGAGCAGGCCAAGTACCTGCGCTCTGAACTGGAGTACATCAGCCTGAGGATCGGGGATCTGCAAGGCCTGAACAACGCTTACTTCAACAGGTGAAGTCATCCACCTTCGCGCCTTTTTTGCAATGCTATATGGATGGAGTATACAACCCAAATAGAGAGACCAGACTTGGGTTGCCTTTGTTGAGTTTTCATATTGCAGTATAGGAGATACAAGTTCACAAGCAATTCAGAAGAGTCTCTCAACCGAAGTATTGGGGATCGTTTTTACAGTATATAGTTGGATAGCATTGGCTAAACAGCATCAAACTAATACATTTTAAAGGATGAACTATTACATTGAGCATTATTGCACATTATGTTAAGATTTCCATTACAGTTGAGAATTCGATGGGGTTCCTCTTTGAAGTGTGATCTGTGTGATCCTAACCTCTATGACCAGCACTTAGCGTAACGCAGAGCAACCGATCATATATTTTTAAAAATGTCATTGGTTGCTGTGTTATTTACTGTCATGTCGTTGTGCGTTTTGCGGCGCAGGCTGTCCTCTCTGAAAGACATGCTGAAGAACCTGACCCAGGCCGAGGATGTGATCAAGGTGCACGAGGCCCTGCTGACGGAGAAAGACACCACCTCCCTGGACACTCGCGAGGTGGAGGAATATCGAAACACCCTTAAGGTTTGTGTTTTAATGTTCTGCAGATTCTGAAATGCTACAAATACAAATATTTAATGTAGCTATGTAATGTATAGCTATCTATTTCCAACTCTGATAAGATGATATTGTGTAATACACGTGTTTTAAATAATGGTATTTTTGGGTTTATTGTGATATTATTATTATTATATATTATTTATTGTAGCTGTTTTCTATTTCCCACTCATGATGATATTGTATCATACTATTTACATTAATAAATTGTAGAAATGAATGAGATATGAATCAGCATTCATAAAAAAAGCATCATATGCTTTAGTCATGTAGAGATAAATGTAAACCATCATGCCTTCCACTGAAAGGTGGCAGGTGGCAGTGTGTGTGTGTGTGTGTGTGTGTGTGTTTTGAATAGCACTGTTCTTTATTTTGCCAAACAGCAAATGAGGCTGGACCTGGATCAGAGGAGAGAGCTTCTCTCTGCGATGGACTCTGAGCTGGCCTCAGCGGTGCAGCACAACAGCACGATTTCCCAGAACTTCCACAAGTGTGACGTGGATCTGTCCAAATACTCTGAGCAGGTGGGCCAACTGACGGACCGCTGGCGCCGCATCCAGACCCAGATTGACAGCAGGTAAGGTCATATAATAATAATAATACAAATTATACATTTCATAATTTCATCATCATCATCATCATTATTGTTATTAAGGTTATTATTGAATTATTATTATAGAATAGAATAGAATAGAAACAAGATGGACACCACAAGATGGAATAGCATAAACAGCCACGCACAAACATAAACACAACTCCACGTAAACCCTTGGACTACATGTCTGATACATAGACTGTACAAAATGGCTTCTGAGATAGCGTTGCTATGCGGCCACGTCCTAGACGGCCACCTGCGTATCTACATCATCTTTTTTCCGGTAAGAAAGAGCCCTAAAAATACTCCACCGTTCCACCACCCACTCTTTCCTTCCTTTCCTGTTCCTCCCACCCTTTCCTCCTCCTCCTCACCCCCCCCCCAGAATGTGGGACCTGGAGAAGCAGGAGAAACAGCTGAGACATTACCAGCAGTCCAGCGGTAGCCTGGAGACATGGCTAGACAATTCCCGGAAGCGGCAGGACGGCCTACAGATGGTCAAGTTCACCAACATCCAGATTCTGATGGATCACATCAACCAACAGAAGGCATGTTGTTTCAGTCCAACACAATCACACTGAATCACACAGGCTGGTGAATTGAAAAACATCCACCTTTATAGTTATTATGAATTTGTTTATTTCTTTTAATTTATTTATTTATTTGTCATATTTTATGTGTATGTGCAGTTCTTACTAGTTAAAGATACGTTTTACTATAAAACTAAAATACTATGAGATCAATGAATAGTCTTACCAGATATTAGATGTCACTGTATATTATGCTTGTTATTAACGGCGAAATCGTCCAAGACGAAGCTCACAATGTAACTGGCAAATGGAATTCCCTTGAAAAACCTAAACGTGTAGAGATCGGATTGCCTACCTTACTGCCAATGTACCTCGACATTGCTCGACATTACAAGTAAGATGACAGAACATTTAGTCGAGCTAAGAGGAAACGGAGACGCTTAATATGATCAGCTAGCATTACTCTATCCTAATGGCCATTTGATGTTTGCGCAGGCCCTCCACAATGAAATCAAAGGAAAGCAAGAGAAAGTGGAAGATATTCAGAAGGACGCAGAGACGTGCGCGACTTCCATTAAGGTTAGTATCAATATACACACAAGCTGTACACTACATATTTATTTATATATGTTTCAATTGTTTGTCATGATGCTACCGACTGTACTTGTGTGTAACTATATATATATATCCCTTGCTGTGTCTCTGCAGGACTATGAGCTACACCTGGCCTCTTACAGTGCAGGTCTGGAGACATTGCTCAACATCCCCATCAAGAGAACAGTGCTGAAGTCTCCTGCCACTGTGGTCAGGCAAGAGGTAGGAGCACCGTTGATCCAGCGTCAGTTTACTGTTACCCATCATCAAGGGGGTTATTAAGTTATAGAGAATTTACTAAATGTTTTCTGTCATATGTATTATCTGTAGTATTCTGTGTTTGCTTGTAAAGATGTGTTGAGTTGAAAAACTGTAGATTATTTGGGTACTACGATCACCAATTAATAAGCCGTTGAATGACTTATTAAATTGCTGCACTGTACACTTTAACATTTGAACAACGTCATCATGTCTTATCTTCCGATGGTGTTTTTTTATTAGGCGACAGGCCTTCACGCGAACTACATTGAACTTCTGACCCGCTCCGGTGACTACCAAAAGTTTCTCGGAGAGATGCTCAAGAATATGGAAGAGCTGAAGGTAAGGATTATTCATACTTCTTATGTCAGTAAGCATTTTTTCTCATTCCAAGTCATGAAAGAAATAAAATGTGACATAAATATATAATTGCACACAATGTCTTATAATAAATGAGTTTGGTGAAACAACGCCTGTATTGACTCGCTCCACTTTATGACCCCACCAGATGAGGAACACCACGATCGAGCTGCTGGAGGAAGAACTGAGACGTCTGAAGGAGACCTCCCACGACCGCAACCAGAAGAACCAGTCTCTGGAGGAAACGCTGGCCCGCTATAAGCTGGAGCTCAGTCAGTGCAAGGATGATGACAGGCTGTCCCGCCTCACGTACCAGCTGGACGAAGAGATGCGCAAGAGGAGGCTGGCCGAAGAACGTTACACCAGTCAGCAGGAGGAGTACGAGTCTGCTGTGCGCCGCAGGCAGAAGGAGCTGGAGGAGCTGAATTGGTCAAAGATTGACCTCGAGAAGGCGGTGAAAGACAAGGAACGTGAACTAGAGAGGCTAAAGATACTGCTGGAGGAGGAGGCATCGCGACGCCGCGGGGCGGAATCAGAGATGTCAAAGGTAAGAACGCAGCACAACCTGGAGGTCAGTCAACTCAAGCAGACCTTCGAGACCGAGATCCACGTCACCAAGACCTCCGTGCAGAAGTCCTCGCAACAAAGAGAGGAAGACGTAGCCGGGGTCAAATTGGTTTGTGAGCGACTCACAGAGGAGAAGAGGGATCTAGAGGAGGAGCTGAGGAGACTCAGGCTGTCCATAGCCCAGAGAGAGGAGCAGAGGAACAGAGCAGAACAGGAGACCCACCAGCAGAGGGCCTCGATGAGCGAGGAGATAAAGAGGCGTAGCGAGCTGGAGGTGCAGCTGAGAACCTTGGTCCAGAGGGGTGGGGAGGATGACCTCAGGCTAAAGGAGGCTAATAACATCAACCAGGAGAAGACCAGGAAGCTCAGTCTCCTCAAGCAGGACCTGGAGGAGGAAGAGAGGAAGAGGAGAAGCTTTGAGATGGAGATCAGTCAGTTGAGGAAGGTCCAGACAGAGCTTCAGATGAAAAACACAGCTTACCTTGAGGCCATGAACAAGCTCCAAACATCTGAGAAGGAGAGATCTGTCATCCACTTGCAGCTGGAGAAACAGACCAGTTCAAAAACCAAAGCTGAGCAGAGTGCTGCAAGGCTGCAGAGTCATACCCAGGAATTGCAGTGCTCACTGGACGCCATAGAGTCCCAGCTGGAGAAGGAGAAGAAGACCTCCCAGGAGGAGTTCACGCGCAGGAAGAGGCTCGAAGCCGAACTGGAGAGGGTGACAAACACCTGCCGAGAGCACACCACTACCATTGCCAGCCTGCGAAGCATTCAAGAGGAGGCATCCAATTGCGAGAGGAGAAATGACATGGACCTCAGGGCCCTCCAGGAGGCCCTAGACAAGAGTGTCCGGGATTTGAGGCTCACCACCGACAAACTGAACCAGATGGCAGAAGAGCTTAAGAAAATCAAGCAGCAGCTGCTGCAGGAACAGGCCCGTAGCCGCGAGCTCAATCAGCGGTGCGAGAGCCTGTATAAGACCATTGAAGAGAAGAGCCGACTGCTGAATGAAAACACTGCAGATGTCGATAGGCTGAAGAGCCAGACACAGAGCATAACTAAAGAGAGACTGAGACTGGAAGAGGAGCTTAGGACGTCAAAGCAGGAAAGAGATGACCTGAGGTCAAACAGGGAAAGTGTAGACGAAGAGAGTCGCACTCAGATCACAGCATTACATTTACAGCTCCAGAGCAGCAGCAAGAAGACCATGGAACTGGAGGCTTTCATCAATGACCTGACCAAGGAGAGAGAAAAACTTAAGTTGGAAATAGACAAAATCCAAAAGCAATCCATTGAGGTACTTTTGCTCTGAGGAATAATCCTAGTTTTTTAACTAGTTTTGTTTTCTCTTGCATGACGGGATTAGGACGCTTTCATCAGTCGCTTTCTAAATTCAAAATCTGATTCATTGTCGGTCACTCTCTTGGAATATGCTGGGCCTTTACACAAAGATTAACTGCACTTAATTAAAGAAATCATCACATGCCGCATAACTGCATACTAATGCATAATACTAATGCAAAATGTCATGTTCATGTCCTGTTGTATATGTGTTGCATGATTGTTTTGCTGTTTTTTTTTTTTTTTTGTATTCCAAAGGTATTCATAACTTTGGGAATATACTAGCTTGCTACGCTGCCCTTTACATTGAAATTGTGAATTGTGAAATAATAGCAAAATGAAGTCATTTCAATTGGATTCTAATATATTATTGTTTTTTGCTTATGTCTCCACAGACATCAATGATGATTCACGAATCCAAAAGCAGCTTCACTGAGCTGAAGCAAGAGAAGGACGGCCTGCTGACCAAGATGAAAATGCTGGAGCAAGACAAAATCCGCCAGCAGCGCATTGAGGAGGAGCTAACCCGAATCAAACTCTCACTGGAGACAGAGGTTCACAACAAGCAGCGCCTGGTGGATGAAAACACTTCTGTACGCAAAGATCTGGCCTATTTCAAGAGCCAGTTTGAGCTGAAGGACAGCGAGAAGAGGCAGTGTGACTCTGACCGGGACAGGGCTGATCGAGAGAGAAGCTCCCTGAAGATTGAGGTGGAGAGGCTGAAGAGGGAGCTGAGGAGCATCGAGGAGAGGTACAAGAGTCAGCTGCTGATCTCTGAAAAGGAGGCCAAGGAACTGTCTCTCAAGAGAGACACACTGGAGAGAGAGATAATAATGCTGCAACAGGGGCCATCCTCCCTAAACAGACAGACCCAGACAGATGAGAAGGTCTCAACAATAGATCCATCCAAGTTGTTGTTTGACGGAGTGCGCCGCAAAGTTACAGCCCACCAGCTCTGCGACTGCGGTATAATCAGCAAATCCATCCTAGAGCAGCTTCTCATGGGCAGGAAGACGGTAGATGAGGTGACTGTGGACATCCAGCTGAGTCTGAAGGGTACTGGTATCGTTGCTGGCATGACAAGTGGTTCTCAGGGCAAAATGCCCTTCACAGAAGCCAAAAACAAAAATCTAATCAGCCCAGAGAGTGCCCTGATGCTACTGGAGGCCCAAGCTGCAACTGGCTATATCGTGGACCCAGCATTCAATGAAAAGATGCCTGTGGATACTGCCTGCTCCAGAGGAATTGTAGATACAGAAGATAGAGATGTCTTGCTGACAGCTGAAGCAGCCAGCGCAGGATTCAAAGATCCATACAGTGGCAAGTTGTTGTCTGTGGGTCAGGTTCTAAAACAGGGTCGCATTGACAAGCCAACTGCAATTCGTTTGCTGCAGGCTCAGGAGTCTGTTGGCGGCATCTTGGACCCAGTGCTTAGCGTGTTCCTGCCCAAAGATCTGGCTTTGGACCGCAACCTTATTGACGAGGACCTCTACATGGCTCTGAACAAGAAGCCTGCCTGTTACCTGGATCCAACTTCAGGGGAGAAGATAAGCTATAACGACTTGAAGTTGAAGTGTAAAATCGATCCTATCTCTGGCTTGCTTTTGCTCCCTGGCCAACAAACCTCCATGACTGTGAAGGGCCTTCGTGGTAAAGTTACCATCACAGAGTTGGTTGAGTCTAAGCTTCTGGATGAAACTGACCTGCAGAAAATTAACCAGGGCACCCTCACTAGCCAAGATATTGAGGACAGGCTTAAGAACTACCTTTACGGCTCTACCTGCATTGCAGGGATCTATGATGAGGCCAAAGACCGAACCATGCCCTTCTACATGGCCATGAAAGAAGGCTTGATCATGAGAGGGACTACCCTCGAGCTTCTTGAGGCCCAGGCTGCTTCTGGTTTCATGATTGATCCAGTCAACAATGCTTTCCTGACAGTGGAAGAGGCAGTTAAGAGAGGTCTAGTTGGGAATGAATTCAAAAAGAAGCTGATTTCTGCAGAGAAGGCTGTCGTTGGATACACAGATCCAACTTCCGGGAAGAAAATCTCCCTTTTCCAGGCCATTGACAAAGATCTAATTGAAAAGGGCCATGGCATTCGTCTGCTAGAGGCACAAATTGCAAGTGGTGGGATTATTGACCCGAATGAGAGCCATCGTATTGATGTTGATGTGGCGTACAAAAGGGGCTACTTCAACAAAGAGTTTAATGAGATCTTAACCTATGAAGGAGATGACACTAAAGGCTTCTTTGACCCTAACACCAAGGATAACTTGACATATCTTCAGCTAAAGGATAGGTGCATACAAGATCCCAAAACGGGTCTAGTGCTCCTGCCACTGAAAGACAAGAACAAGGCCCAGGAAACTAAGGAGAGCCGCTCAAATGTGCTCCGAAAGAGACGGGTGGTGATTGTGGACCCAGACACAGGGTTGGAGATGTCTGTGAGGGAGGCCTATCACCGTGAGCTTATTGACTATGACACCTTCCTCGACCTGTCGGAGCAGGAGTGTGAATGGGAAGAGATCACAGTCAAGGGAGCAAATGGTGCCACTTGCGTGGTGTTGGTGGATAAAAAAACAGGCACCCAGTATAATATCCATGACTGCATAGAACGTGGTGTCATCAACCAAAGCACCCTTGACCAGTACCGCTCTGGAAAAATCACCCTGACCCAGTTTGCTGACCTCATTACTCACAAAAGCAGTAGCACCGAGATGACTATTACAGCCAGCACCGTTGATGATGTGGTCACCTGTAGCAGCCCCACCCAGGCCACGCCGTCCTCCCCTAAAGTCCGCCAGCGATTCAACAGCATCTCCATCACCCTCTCTCCACCTGAGACATTTGATGACCTGAGCCCCGTGGGAGCCATATTTGACACAGAGACCCTGGAGAAGATCACCATTTTGGAGGGCTTGAGAAGAGGCATAGTCGACGCCATCACGGCACAGAGGTTGCTGGAGGCTCAGGCCAGCACAGGGGGAATTATCAACCCTTCCACTAGCCAGAGGCTTTCACTTCAGGATGCAGTCCATCAGACCATCATTGATGATGACATGGCTTCTAAGCTGAAGGCCTCCCAGAAGGCCTACACCGGCTTTGAGGACGTGAAGACCAAGAGAAAGATGTCAGCAGCCGAGGCGATGAAGGAGAAATGGCTGCCTTACGAAGCTGGCCAAAGATTTTTAGAGTTCCAGTACCTGACAGGTGGCTTGCTGGAGCCTGGCTCTGGGCGGCGTGTCTCCATCGAAGAGGCTATTCGTAGGAAGTGGCTGGATGGCCGAGAAGCCCAGAAGCTCCAGGATACACGGAACCACCAGAAGAACCTGACCTGCCCCAAAACCAAGCTGAAGATCTCCTACAAGCAGGCTATGGATGGCTGCATGGTGGAGGAGAGCAATGGCATGAAGATGCTCCAAGCCACCTCCATGTCCACCAAGGGGATCAGTAGCCCGTACAATGTGTCCAACCCAGGTTCTCGTCCCGGGTCCAGGCAGGGCTCACGGGCCAGCTCCAGGAGTGGATCCCGTAGGGGCAGTGTGGATTACTCCTCTTCATACGCCTACAGTTTCTCTTCTGTCAATAAATCATTCAGCTCTAACTCCCTCTCTTAATATACAAAATCAGACATATATGATGGCGAGAAGTCATCTAAGAGATTGTTATCTGTAGTTGCAATATAATTTGAGTAGATTTTCATGTTTTCAAATATGCTTTTTGCTAAGTAGTGTTAAAATAAAAGTTGGGCAATCTTGGGTTTATCTGTTTGCTATATTGTATCTTACTCGATCTTATAATCCTGAAAGCTGTAACTGTTTCTGTTATTTTAAACTAGGGTTTGTTTGTTTGTTCGTTTGGTGTTTAAATATTAGGGGAAAAATATTCATGCTATTGTAATACACAATTGTTTTTGTATGTACTGTAGGACTAAATGACTAATTTTTGGTAGCCTTTTGTTATTTTTATGCAAATCGTTAAACTGCCAGCTATCTAACAATAAGAATTGTTCAATCACATTAAGTCTACTTAGATGCTACTTTTGATACTACTCACAACTGTTGAAGTTTGACTTAATTCGAATATATGAAAAAGCAATAGTCCCATCTTTAAAATACTTTATAAAAACTTTGCATAATGAAAATAAAGATTTCTTAACAGATATTTGCATTTGGGTTATTTTTTATTTTGTTTTTATTTTGAATTCCAGGTTATCTGAAATAGATTTACATGTATATTGCTGTATTGCTGTATATTGCTACGATATACAGTCGGGTATGCACTGATCGGCACTGTTGCCTGCAATTACATGCATATTTTTACCTATAGATGGTGCTAACTGTCAATAATTCATTTGGAGGCCTGCCTGAAGCAGCACAATGCCCCTCTTGCATAGAGCAAAAATAAGAGATTGCGTTAGGCTTTCATACCACAAATGTAATGTGGTGTGATGTAAAATATAGGCTATTTCTATTTTAATATCAGCTGATACATTACTCCCTACATTTTTTTTATTTCAAACAAAAGTTTCACACAATTTAAATTATTAACTAAGCACAACCATTCCAAAGGGCTAATTATGTATTAGTCAGTTGACAAGGATATCATTCTGAGATATTGTAATGGACTACACGTGTGAAATATTTACTAGTGGTTAGGAATGGCTACAGGTTTAGACAAAGTAAAACATTATGGGCTGCATCCCAAACTAATGGCTGTTATGTAACCAAGCAGCATTCATTAAAGCCGTTCATTAACAACATGATGTTGGAGGCCTTCGGGCCTACTTGTCCTCCTGCTTATAAACCAATGCGATGTTATGAGACTTCACTTTAGCTCCACGTCATGTAGGCCTAGCCTAAATATAGTCAGTATAGTCAGTAAAATACATTGTAATGTAGGCCTAGTGCTGTGATGGATAATTTACGAGAGAGAGAGAGAGAGAGAGAGAGAGAGAGAGAGAGAGAGAGAGAGAGAGAGAGAGAGAGAAAGAGAAGAGAGAGAGAGAGAGAGAGAGAGAGAGAGAGAGAGAGAGAGAGAGAGAGAGAGAGAGAGAGAGAGAGAGACTACAGAGAAAGAAAGGGACGGGAGTGAAAGAGTGAGAAGGGGGCGTGGCCGGGGAGGACTATCCCATGCCAGGACTTGTGGTCGCCGCAGCAGCAGTCCTACTGGAGGAAGTTGTGTCGGCTCGGCTGGAAAGGGGGGCTGGGGGGTTGTAGCGGTGGTAGTGGTGGGTGGTAGAGCAGCAGCAGCAGCAGCAGCAGCAGCAGCAATAGCACCAGCTCAGGAGAAGAGCAAGGGCTTCCATTTTAGCACCGGCAGCGGCAGTCCAACAGAGCCACAGCCTGTGGGGGAGCAGTGGTCGGGGAGGGAGTCGGGACAAAGTGAGCCTCACAGAAGTTGTCGATGTGATCGCGAGCACATTCCAGCACGAGGAAAAATGAGTCCCCCAGCCTTGGGCAAGCCTGTGTGACGGGCCGAAGCGCTCTTTGACTGTGGACTTTATTACATCCCTCTCTCTCTCTCTCTCTCTCTCTCTCTCTCTCTCTCTCTCTGCGTGTCTCTCTCTTTACCACTGATTGACAAAGGGAACCAGCGAAAACGCAAGGAATCAAAGACTTCGCATCCAGTTGGGAAAGGTAAGGCATTGGATTTGAACTTCTGAGGTCCGTTTTAGGAGTTGGTCGCTCAGCATTTGTGCTCTCAATGTAATCTGCTTAAGTGTGCAGCCTTTTTTGATGTTACTTGTTTCTCATGTTTTCCAATGTCATTGATCTTAATAATTCATTTGAACCTGAAGCAAATTGTATGTATTTCACGTATGCTCCGAGGGAGCGTGTGTGTGTGTGTGTGTGTGTGTGCGTACACACACACACACACACACACACACACACACACACACACACACACACACACACACACACACACACACACACAGAGTATGTATGCTTGTACGTGTGTGTGCACGCACGTTAAGACCAAGCAAGAC
>OMNR01054891.1:3003-13164 GCA_900303205.1 Mora moro
GACCTGTACATAGTTGACGGTCTGGTTGTAGCCACAAGTGGCCATTGCCCACCACACAGACCAGTAGAGCAGCACTCTGGAGGAATAACACTGGAGGAAGTCTGCCCAGAGTTGGCCCATAACCTGCCCGCAGCCGGCTGCACGCGCAGAACCCTCTTCTTCTTCTTCTTCTACCTTCTCCCGCGCAAGTTCACCGGTTCCCTCCTCCCGCCCTGCTCCTTCCTGCGTGTTTGTTTTCGCCGACGCCACTGCATCCCCGGTGTCCACCGTCTTCCCCGAGCCCTCGGGGCCGGCGCCTCCGAGGCGGTGGAAGAACATACTGCGGCGCGGCATGGGTAAGAAGCATGAGGTGACCACGGCTACGGAGGTGAGGACCAGCGTGAAGACCACAATGCCTTGGTAGGACAGGAGGTCGAAGCTGACGAGCAGCTGGCCCAGCACGGCGCCCACCGTGTAGCCCAGGAGCTGCACGCTGCGGCAGTAAGAAGTGGCCTTGCGGTACTGGTCCGTATCCACAACACTGCGATGGAGAAACGTATTGAAATTCATATTGCTTGTATTGCTTTGCTTCACCTCTGTTCAGACTCACGTTGGATTATATGGTTTTCTGCAGCTGTACTCAATTGCTGTGATGATGAAGACTAGGCCTACTTGCAGTGATGGAAAGTTACTAAGCACATTCACTCAAGTACTGTACTTAAGTACAAATTTGAGGTACTTTACTTGAGTATTTCTATTTTCTGCTACTTTATTTAGTTCTACTCCACTACAACTCAGAGGCAAATATTGTACTTTTTACTCCACTACATGTATCGGACAGCTTTAGTTACTTTGCAGATTCAGATGAACAATACAAAATATAATTAATAAATAAATTATATTATATTAATAAGGCTTTATTGGTCCCCAGGAGGAAATTCACAAGCTACCCAGCAGTATGTAAAGTAATACATAAAATATATATATAAATACATTAACAGGAGCTCCGTCTTTACCAGCTGTGACATTAAAGCGATGAACACAGTATATTTTTGAAAGTATATTTTGATGCTAATACTTTTGTACTTTTTCTTAGGCCTAAGTAACATTTTCAATGCAGGACTTTTACTTATAACCAAGTATTTCTATAATGTGGTATTACTATCAGTGGTATTACTATCAGTACTCAGATCAGTACTTATTCCACCACTGCCTACTTGGCCACGTCAGGGAATAGGCCTACACCTGAACTGCCTTGATTAAAAATCACTAATAACTCAAGTTGACAAAATTTGCTCTGCTAACCTATAATCAGCCTACATCAGAGGGGCTTTGTTTATAGAACAACCTTGAAATATTTGTTGGAGAGGCCTAATGTTATCAAAGATCCCAATATCATATCAAGTATTACCAGTGGCATCTAAATCCTGATCCTTTTCAGGCAAAACTATACTCCACCCGGAGATACCAGACCTGTAGATATAGGAGAAGTAGGCCACCTCGGTGGCTGTCACAACGCTGTAGAAGAACTCCATGGCCTGCATGGCCGCCACGCTCCGCAGCCACAGCATGATGGCTGTGGTGATCCACAGGTTCACACTCTGGAACACCACCACCGGCTTGTAGCGCAGCCAATCGGTGAGCAGAAACACGGGCACCAGCACGCACAAGTAGGAGTACGTCCACACTGGGAGGATCTCGTTGATCACCTGAATTCACAGTTCAATGGATGCAAACCATGAATGTACAGCTTATGGGCACAGGACTCGCACAGTAGTTAGATTTCTATAAGAAACCTGTGGAGCAAATTTATGGTACAATGCAATGTTATCACCCTGCACAATCAGGAGCAAATTATGTCATGAATCAATTATTGCTGCCCTATGAATGTAGTTAGCAATCATTAACTAGGCTGGTCTCTCTACCTGCTCTGTTGTGAGGTTCTTGTCCGGTCCGGTGAGGTATGGGACGAGGAAGGGTTCCAGGGGCTTCACGGTGCTGAAGAAGCCATAAACGCACAGCAGGGTGGTGGGATACGCCCAGCCGGCCCTCCATCTCGTCACTCTCTCCATAGCTCTTCCCACCTGTGTCAGGTTGTCCAGAGCTTTGCTGTCCTGGTTGTTTCTCTTCAGCAGGTGTGCCTGTTGTCCCCCTACTGCTTAATGGGCAGCTCCACTTTGCTCGTTGGCGTGTGTTGCTGTTTTCTTTTTTTTGTTGGTTGCTGTCAATGAAAGACCCGCTCAAAGGGCAAGTCGAGAGGACACTCACTTCTTGCCTGTGCTGATTGTCTGCGTCATAAATTCAGAACCAGACCTTCTGACAACGTTTTATTACTTTATTCATCTGTATTAATCTGATATGCAGCAAGATTATTTTTAAATATACTTAAGTGATACAGTAAACTAAGTGTAACATATACAGTTCATATGGTGTAAAAAAAAAAAAAAGAAGAAAATCCCACAAGGAATGTCAGGAATGGCCTCTACAGAGTAGAGTCGGTACAAAGACCACATTTGATATCTGTAAAACCAGCAGGCAGTTGAAATTCAACATAGTGTTCATGCGTGGACGAATGGAATAGAACACCAGTTACCTTTAACACTTTAAAAAGGTAGCTAGCAGAAACCAATCTGAGCCACTCTTGCTTTCCAGTGTGTCGGCAGCCAGTATTAGAAGCGCTCAGCGTAGAGAACGTCCACGCTGGGCTCTGGTTTGGGTTCCTTGGTCTCGGTCTGCTCGGGGCAATGGTAATGTGTGCTTGCCGTGTATATCCCTCTGATCAGGAAGACCACTGAAATGGCAGCGTAGTAGCTGCCATAGATGATGAACTACAGGGAGGGGGAGAGAGGAACAATATACCCTATTTAAAAAACAACAACTGCTTGTTGATTGTTTTTATGACAAATGTGTTTAGGTGCAATCATTGATCTCCACCACCAGGTGTCCCTCTCGGCCTGCTTGATAGTTTATGTCTACCTGCTAATGCAGTTAGCGTTCACCTCCGTGTTTTGGCCTTTTGCGGGAGCCCATTTCCATCACCTCATCCTACAAACCTGTGTCACAATGTCCAGCCCGAGCACATTTTCGTCCACCACGATGGCAGTCAGAATGGTCTGCAGGGAAAGGGCCACGAAAGTGTTGATCCCGAATGTCAACGCGTAGCACTCCATGGAGAGATTCGATGCGATCTGAAAACTAAGAGGAGATACACGCGTTTTCGTTTTACTGAGAGTATTCTGTTGTGTTTATTATGGCATTAAGTGTGCACGAATAACTAATTTGAGTCAATTAAATTTATTGGAGTTTGGCCCGGCGATAAGTCTCAGGACAGTTTCGGGAACCCGGTGCACGAGTCCGCCACACCTTAACCTTTTCGAAAGCCCATTTGAGAGATTGCGCTGTGTGATTTTTACAAGGCCGCCGGTATCGCCAACAACTCACGTGGTGATGGTGATCAGCAGCATGTAGGACGCTTTGAAAATAACGTAACCGGCGTAGCACGCCCAGATGCTGCTGGTGAGCCCCATGAGGAACACGGCCCCAGCGCCCACAGACGAGAACATCCCCAGGGCCAACTCGCCCCACACGGCCCAGGTCACCTTGACGTGGCCCGCAGAGAACGCCGCCGCAGCACCTGAGGGGTGAAGGTCGCAGCTGTAAAAATGATGTATGTTAACTAAATGTATGGGCTTGGTTTAGAGAGAACTCCCTTTTCCTATCGTCATTGGTAAAGCACGTCGAACCATCTTACCGACGAGGGTGCAGACGGCTTCTACGGCCCCGTTGTAGATGGACGAGCTGGCGGACGGCTCAATGTGGTCCCATATCAGCTGAACATAATTGAAGACCATGTTGTAGCCAGCCGTGGCCAGGGCCCACCACAAGGACCAGCAGATCACCTGCCTGGATGAAGACCACCATGTTCCCATTAGTTTCATATACCATGTAAAATATTGTTTACACTGTAGATTCTCCAATGACATGATTTAAACAACATTTATGATGGGGTTTTATGAATTGTGATCTTATTATGGGACTTATGGCCTTATTAATGGGCCAAATATAATAATTTGGTTTACATACATAGAAAATATAACAACCCTCTCTAGCACATATGGATGCAGATACACTGAGAGAAAAATGCTATTAAAACACAAAAAATGGCTTATGGGCATGAATATATTACATTAAATAAGTGTATTTAAAAATGAATGTATAACACATGCCTGGATGAGTAGGACTCCCGGAAGCTTCTCCAGAGCTGTCTGCCAGCGTGGATGATGTCATCCCCGCCACACAATCCTCCCTGCGCCTCTCCCTCTCCCTGCGCCGTCACGACCACCGTCTGGTTGTCAGCCCCCTCTGCCCCCGGCCCCTCCGCCCGCTGGGGCTGGACGTCGCTCGTGACTGCCCTTTTCCCTTTGAAGAACATCCCCCGCTGGGGCATGGGGAGCCAGAAGGACATCAGAAAGGCCACGCTGACGATCCCCAGAGTGATGGCGTTGATGTAGAAGTAGTCCACCCCTGTCACTCAGGAGTCGGGGGGGAAGAGATCAGTATTGGACAGCTAGGTCTGGTTGTTGGTGATACAACGACGTAGAGTGCATCGTGGATTCTTTGGACAATGCTCTTGAGTCTAAGCGGTGCCTCCGACCGCTCACTTGGAGGAAGTTAAATTAGAGATTAATTAGATTTACAGATTTCATGTCTAACCTTTGTTGTGAAAAAACAGCTCATCAGCAGACATTGGTCATTCTAACTCATGCAAGTCTGAGGTGTTGAATTCCTTTTTCCATTGCTTCAGCGCAGTATATGCTGTATATCCCGAACCCTACCTGCCAGGGAGACGAGCAGCTGGCCCAGGGTGGCTCCAAAAGTATATCCGGCCAGCACTGCGGAGCGGACGTACCCTGTAGCTCGCTGATATCTCTCAGTAGGTATCATGCTGTAGATGTAGGAGAAGTAGGCCACCTCTGTGGCGGTCACCACAGCATAATTCACCTGTTTGCAAACAGAGTATATTAAAAGGAGCGATATATATATATACATCATGTATTGCATGTACACAGGTTTGTATTTGCTCTATAACCGTCATGCATTGACGAGCCTAACGCAAAATGTTCTCAATACATATGCTTGTAAGCATGAATATTTCAACAACTTGTTGAAGGCCAAACCACTACATGGATTAAGTAATTCATATCTGATGATATATTGTGTGTTTGTATTGTAAATGGACCTGGAGGAACGCCATGGCAGGCAGGCCCGGGGCGAAGCAGAGCAGGAGATAGTTGGTGACCAGGAAGAGCCCCTGGACGACGATGAGGGGCTTGTACCTCAGCAGGTCCGTCAGCAGGAAGACGGGGAACAGGATGGCCAGGTAGGAGTACGTCCAGATGGGGAACAGGTAGTTGGTCACCTGTTGGTAAGGGAGTGAAGGGGGGGGGGAAGTGTGTGGGAGGGTGTGTGCATGCATGTGTGTGTCTGTGTGTGTTACGGAGAGATTATCTTACCACTTCTACAGAGATGTTTTTGTTGGGGCCGATGAGGTACGGTGTGAGGAAAGGCTCTGCAACTCTGCAGTTGGCAAAAAATCCATAGACAGTGAGGATCGCAGTGGGATAGACCCAACCGGACGACTTGAACTTGGCCAATAAGTGCATCTTTTTAGATCCGTCCTCCTGGTCCACAGTGGCAGATGAGTATGTTTCGTTTTTACTCCTTGTTATTTCAAACTGATACGTATTAGAAGCACCCTAGACAATCCATAGATATGCGTGCATTCTCTCTTTGAGTTCGGAGACACCGAGCTATGTTTTATGGGAGTACTTTAACCTCTTATTGAAACAGAAAGCTCAACAGGACACGTGTGTCTGATGGAAAAAAACAGAAAAGTGGAAAGAGAATGCGTTTTCTTGCAGTGAAGCCCCCGACCCTCCCCCCCCACCACACTCAGCTTTCTCAAAGATCATTTTGTTATCTGGTAACTGATAGATAACCAATAACCTTGTTGTGCTAGTAGCTGGGACGCTCTCAAAGTGACCGCTTTGAGAGCCGTTGTCAAGTCATGACCGTTGACCGTTGTCAAGTCATGTGTTGTGTTGGATTCATTCAGTCTGACAAGAGGAAGTGGGTAGCCTTCGTATAGGAAAACAAACAGGGAAAGTATGTAATAATAGTATCATACGCAGTATTGTAGCAGTGCAATACCGTTCAGGGGCTGGAGCCTCAGCATCAGCCGGACCAGCAGGTCATCCACCAGAGCACTGCTGACAAGTGACCAGTGATCTATACCAGTATGACAAAACATGTCAAACTCGACGTGTATTGTTATCTGCTCAATACATTGGAACTGATTGTATCTGTTCTTAATATTTCTTTATCTTGTGCCTTGGAAGAACCAAGTTCAGGAATAAAAATACTTTCTAAGCAATTATGAAATAATATTGAATCAAGTAAGATGGATTAACATGGATTAGATCTGAGCTTTTGTAAATGACCTGCAACGGCCTCCTCCTGGGTAGCAGTCAGCTGATCTGGGAGCAGCTGAACTACGTTCAAAGCCATGTAGTGCTGGAGGATGTGTGGAGAGAGGGATAGAGCTCTCGCCAAAAGCTCTCTGGGGACCAACGCCTGCTCCGGGCCACACAGGATGGATTGCACCACCTCGAACAACATCGACACAAGTCATGTGTGTCGACGCAGATAATTCATATTTGTCGTCGTTCCACACTGTGCTGTGTACTTTGGTACACATTTCGGTATCAAGCCTACTTCATTCATTTATGTATTTTTGCAAGCAGAACATACACCTATTTACTAAATGTATACGTTTTTAAAAATACATTTCTCCTAAAATTCTGGCCTAAAAACCAAAACCTAAAAAAGGTCCATGGTGCCCTTTGTTATAGCAGGGTACTATAGGTTCATTGTTTTGAACCCCTAGGTCGCCAGTTGTCATAGCAACGGTTTGTTGACACCACTAGGCCGCTGCTCGCTGCGTCACATGCAACATGAAACTCAAACGTTTCCTCATAAGATATTATCCACCAGGTAATTCGTATTTATTTATCACACTCAAATTATTTGGGAAGAAAATATGTTATACGCGCGCTGTAACATACGCGTGTCTGAAATATTAACGCGACTTATTTGTGGTAAATACATGCTAGCTAATTGTAAACACCTGCGAATTCACGGACAACATACGGTGGCTAGCTTGGTAAAGTTCTCTCTTGTAGCACTGCGTTCACTCTGTTACTTTTTATTATTGCTTACTGGTTTTCTGTGTTCTTCTTTCTGTTATGCTGCTGATATGTTTTTCAATGTGATCTCTTCTGAGAGTATCTGTACAGCACACTGAGCTGCTCATTGTGTATGAAATGTGCTATTATAAGCATAATAAAAGACAACCGCACCTCAGTGGTACACAGACTCGAGTGACTGCACACCCAGAAACAGCCATGGAAATGCCTTAACACTTCGTTGGTTATGCTTTTCTTTTGCAAGGCATCATCCTAGAGTATGAAAAAGGAGGGCACTTGAGAACCAAGTCCATCGATTTGCTGGAATTGACTCCAGAGTGAGTTCATTGTCTGTTGTTGTTGTTGTTATTTGTTATTATTATGTTATTTATTTTAGCCTACACATTAACTTGTCATTTAAAAAAAAATATCTATCTCTTTGTTGGATGTGATCACTGCATTTATTTCCTATAGGACTGATCCAGATGAGTTGGTGGCAGAGATCAGGCAAACTGAACCTCTGGTCACTGAGACCCGTGCGGAGCAGGTCAAACAGCTGATCCTCAGACTGAAGCAGAAGCTGTCACAGAGGGAACACCAGAACGTCTATCTCTTCAAGGTATGTTTACACATCTGGACACCCGTCCCATCAGTTCTGAGTAAATAGGTCATCTTTTTATACAAATTAATATTTAGATTTGTCTTTGAGATACTGTCAACAATCCATCAAGGTTGGTGTGGTGGTTTCCCTTTTCCCTTTGAAGGTAATTAACGTCAATAGTCTAATGTCAATATTCTAATATTATATGTTAACCATCAGTCACTTCAGCGTGGTACCTATCAAACAACGTTTTACATTTTGAAACACAATTTAACAGAATTAGAGGTTGAACGCTAACTGATAATAGTGACCCGTCCAGTGTTAATGCTTCAAAGCCTCACTAGAGGGCAGCAGTGGGTAAAAAAACGGTCTTCCAACGACATCAAAGTCATAATAATTATGCAAGGGTATGACACGGATAAACTTATAGATGTGCATTGAATTAATGCAGTCAGTTAAGTACGTTGCCTCGGAGAGTTCATATTTTTCTAATCTTCTACTTCTCCTCTGTTTCTTTCTGCAGGCCCTTCAGGCACATATTTTGCCACTGACAAATGTAGCCTTCAATAAATCAGGTTCGAGGTGAGTTTATCTTTAACACACGGTGGAGTGCTGGCATTCTGGGTTTCAGTAGACCCCAGGCAGTTTATGTAGTTGTTGGGCGCTCCAAGATAAACAGTAACCCCCCCCCTCTCTCTCTCTATCTCTCTCTCTCTCTCTCTCTCCCTCTCTCCCTCTCTCCCCCTCTCTCTCTCCCTCTGTCTGTGTGTGTGTGTGTGTGTGTATGTGTGTCTCTCTGCCACTGCAGTTTCATAACTGGGAGCTATGACAGGACATGCAGAATATGGGACACGGCGTCGGGCGCCGAGCTGCACACACTGGAGGGACACAGGAATGTTGTCTATGCTATTGCGTTCAACAATCCCTATGGGTAAGGAAACAGTGTTGGAGGTTTCCAAACCTGCAGTGCCATTCACCTAGCAGCCATCTTGGTTGGCCACTAGGTGACTAAGGCCCGTGGACTAGCTCATATTGTGTGCTGGGAGATCATTGAACACCACAGTCTATTCTATCAAGTCATGCACAACATCCGTTTCCTCTTTCCCTCTTCAGAGACAAGGTGGCCACTGGGTCCTTTGATAAGACCTGCAAACTGTGGAGTGCAGACACGGGCAAATGTTTGCATACCTTTCGCGGACACGTGGCTGAGATAGTATGTGGGACATTTAATTGGTTGGTTTGATTGATTCGTGCTCCTCAATGGTACCTGCTAAAATCCAACAGGGATCATCTCATAACTGCAATTGTAGCCTCTGTATAACCTCATATACAGTGTAAGAAAATGTATGTAAGGAAAATGCAGAGAGGTGGGTTTTGGAACAAGTGAAGCTCGTCCCTGAAGTGAAACCCTAGTCTGTTGTGTAGGCAGACCCGGGACCTACTAAGCCCTACAAGGGTTGTTGTTGTTGTTGTTGTGTAGGTGTGTCTGGCGTTCAACCCCCCCGGTACGCTTGTGGCCACGGGCAGCATGGACACCACTGCCAGGCTGTGGGACGTGGAGGGAGGCGAGGAGGTGGCGACTCTGACCGTGAGCTTCCCTTGTTCCTTGGCTCCGTGCACAGTGTGCCCCCGACACAGTGGCTGACGGGATGCTTAACATTTAGGACAACGCTCTCTCTTTCTATTGTCTTTCTCTCTCTCTCTCTCTCTCTCTCTCTCTCTCTCTCTCTCTCTCTCTCTCGATCTATCTATCTCTGTGTCTCTCTGCCACTGCAGTTCCATAACAGTGCCTGATGTACTGAGGGGGAGTGATGTTTATTTCTTATCGCCAAAAACCCACGATGAAAAGTGATTTGAAACATTGACACATTTTTGTTTGATATTATATAAGGTCACAGTCCCCCATGCCGTTCATTTGGTTAGCAGGGACCATCACCGTTTTTTTCTCCAGCCAGATCAGAAAGAGCGAGGGAGGGGGGTTGAAGACTTTGTGACTTGGCCCCATCCTTGATCCGTAATCCCTCTGTCTCTTTGTAATTCCATTAGAACGGTCGCTCTGTCCTCACACCCAGCGTCAGTTGTTCATTCACTGGAATGACGATAATGACCATTTACAGAGTGCTGTTTATGCAAGTGGATGAGCAGCTCTCTCTCGCTCGCTCTCTCTCGCTCGCTCTCTCTCGCTCGCTCTCTCTCTCTCTCTCTCTCTCTCTCTCTCTCTCCCCCTCACCATGTGATGAGGAATACAGCAGTAATGAATGAATAGGGTAATGTTCACCTACTCCAGGGAACTAAAGGACTCTCTGTATTGTCTCTTGATGGTGGTGCGCCCTACGA
>OMNR01055323.1:6541-26919 GCA_900303205.1 Mora moro
CCCCCCCCCCCCCCCCCCCAGATCAGCGGAACGAGGAGCTTCCCACGCTTCTCCATTTTGCCGCCAGGTACGGCCTGAAGAAGCTGACCACGGAGCTGCTGCATTGTCCCGGAGCGCTGCAGGCCTACAGTGTTATGAACAAGCACGGGGACTACCCCAACACGCTGGCGGAGCACAGTGGCTTCACCGATCTCCGGGAGTTCATTGACGCATTTGTTGTATGTTTTTGACCTAAACTGAGTGTTTTTGTATTCATATCACGGATTTGTCAATGTACTCGTTTCGTTGAACCACGGGTCGGGACCCGAAATGGGTCGCGATCCAATCAGAGGTGGGTCACGGCCTGACAACGCACAGAACACACAGAACACACAGAACACACAGAACAAAACTCTTTTTCGACCAAAGGGTCACTTCTTCTGATCAGTTTTCTGAAACTGTGAACTGAGTTTTTTGATTGTGCATTGGTTGGGTTCCGAGATGAAAAAGTGTAAGAACCCCTGCTCTCGGCCAACACTTAACTTTAGCTAAGTGCTTTAAACCTTCAGTGAAATCCAGCTTTTGTGTTTTCTGCTTTCTTTGTGTTACATTTTATTCATTTTTGTTACATTGATTTATTTATTCAGCAGACAGCAGACATGCTCAAGTCCCACATAGAGGAAGAGGACAGCGGGGAGGTGTACGAGATGATGGCTGCCAACTCGGAAGACATCGTCAGGTACTCTGGACACACAGAGGACATCTACGAATCCATGCTGGACATAAACCCAGAATGTGCAGACGACTTGTGTAAGCTCTGCTCTTCAACTCAATTTTACATTTGAATGGTGTGATGCTGCTGATGATGATGATGATGATGATGATGATGATGATGATGATGATGATGATGATGGTGATGATGGTGGAAAAATAGGATTTTACCGACGGGGAATGTGCAGCTGTATGGAGCGGGTGTGTGTTTCAGTGAACATGGATAACGACAGGATGACAATGATGACAACCTGAGACTCTGTGACCCCCTCTAGATGAAGTGATGACTGGAGTGGCGGAAAACCAGAACCCCGAAGACGCCATGCTCAGGAAGTTCTTCCAAGGTAGCCAGTTGGTCCGAAGTCCACGTGTTTAATACACCTTATCTAAGCTCGTGAGACCATCCAAAACATATTGTCCTCTGATAAAAGCCGTCAAATGTGCAAATCTTTTAACATTTTGACATTCTGCGGACTGCAGCACTCCCTGTTCCTCTTGAACCGAATGTGAACTCGCGAGCGCAGGATGGTCTCACGAGGCTGCGTCTTAGCATTTCTGCGCGAATGACAATGTCACTGTGTCGTATCCAACAGCACAACCGGGTGGAGGCCAAAGCCCAAATGAACAGGAACCCCTTGAGTCCGAGGACACGGAGGACGTCGGCCAGAACGATGTGGAACAACACGAGGAAGAGGAGAAGGAGAAGGATGACGACTATTTCGTACATTGCCCGACCAACAGCCCAGAGGACATCTTAGAGGGTATCTATGATGTTGTCGACGACATCATGACCTATCCCATCAGAGAACACAATCGTGCACCGGCCCCCATGCCCAGACCTGAAAATGTACCGGACACGAACCCTTACATCACTAGAGGTGAGGCTGAACGTTTTCCATACTGATTATAGTATTATTCGATATCCGGTGGCCGACATTAAACCTGACTTCGTTCCCCCACAGTGTTTTCAGACAAAATTACTCCCCCAATGACACCAGCAAAAAGAAGGACATCTGCAGGTAAATATGAATTCATTACAAAAATAATCCTGGATGTTGGCAGCCGGTTTGTGTGTTCATAATCACTCTTTGGATATAATCGACGGCCATCGTTTGCAACCGTTTTAGTTTGCGAGATGGAGGTCTGGCAATGAGAGATGCAAATGGATTGACTATAATGCTGGTGTGAATGGCATTAAATGGCGTGCCCCTTGTCTAACTCGTAGCGGAGCCTGTGATGTGTTCCTCCGCGTTTAATGCGTATACTGCAGTGAAGACCCCGGGACAGAGGCAGCTTATCGCCCTGCAGGAGAGGGTCAAAATGGGGGTCATTGATGTCAACGAGGCCGTCCAGGAGTTCAAGGCCTGGCAGTTTGACCACGAGCGGAGGGCCAACTCCTTACGGTATCAGCAGGTAGGTGAAATAGAAGCATGCAGTACGAGTGCAATGTCAGGGATCTTTGGTGCTCTGTGTTGATATTTTGATATTTGTGATGCTATATGTGATACAACCATAGGAAAATTTAAAGAGGTTACGAAACAGCATCGACAGACGACACAAAGAGAGACAAAAGATGGACAAGAATATTGGTGAGCTTGTATCGTTTATCTTTTGAACTTTGCAAAATGTTTTGTTTTTTTTCGCCGAGATTCTGTGCACATAATGCTGATGCTATTCTCTTCCGTTTTTTTAAAGCTCTTGAAATAACAGCTCCAATTCAGAGCAGTGACTCTGAGATCGCTGTTGAATATTCGGTGTATAATTGTACCCCACGAGTGGCCCCGTCTCCTGCCGTTTCTAATCCAATGCAGAGAGGCAACTGGAAGACTGGGAGCACCTCCAGCACTTCTAGTGAGTCAAGATGCTACTTAAGCGATCATAATTACACTTAATGGCTTGTCTGCTACCGTACTTCTTCTTCACCCGGATGTTACTACAGGTGCAAGCCCTGTTACGTCTCAAGGTTTTTGTCCTTTTCCCCAATGGGTTGTGGGGAGTTTCCCTTGTCCCCCTGAGGACTTAAGGGTTAGGGGGGGTCATATAATGTGGACCTGTGAAAACCCCTGTAACTTCAGACTGTCACTGTGATGCGAGGGCTATACAAATACCTTTGACGTGACTAGACGATAATAACAAACCCCAGACTTGACACAATACATTCGAATCACGTTGTCAAGTGTTATTTCCGTCCACAGGCACAGAGAGCAACAGACTCAGCATGCACAGCGTCGTGAGCTCCAGCAGCGGGACAGAGCCAGACTTCGAGGTGAGCTTGAGCTTGCTATGGACTTAAATCAGCTCGCCACACCATGAATGTAGTAGCACTAACTCCCCCAGTTATTCACTTCTGTGATAGAGTTATAGATGTATGTGGTTAGTTAGATAGTTAGTTGGTTACTCTCTCTTGTACGTGTGCGTTTTAGAACTTGAATGAGTACACGTTTAAATGTTTCCATCTAAAAAGGGGACGTCACGCGCCGCTGATCTTGATTGTAACAACCCGCCTGCAAAAATGTGTTAGTCAAATCTTAAAAAGTGAATCTGAAACCTTCTACAATAGGTCAATGAAACGTTTCTATTCCTCTTTTTTTGGGGCTGGGTGGGGGATAAAGGACACCATGGATATCCTGCCTCTACCGCCGCCGCCACCTCCTCCACGGCTGGTACGCGCCCCCTCTCGCAGCCCTCCTCCACCACCAAACCTTCCCCCTCCGGTCCCAGAGAGGTCAGTGTGTGTACAACCCAACGATATAAGAGTCCAATCCGAACACCAAATGTGAACGTGCCCACGGCCCCATCGCCGTACAACCCCGATGGCGTCACAGAGTCACAATTAAAAACTACACAGTGTAGTCTGATGTGATGCAATGGGGGGTTCATGAACCCCCCAAGTTTTCCCATGTTTACAAGGATTGCGCAAAATCAAAGGCAGGCAGCCAAACGTCCTGATTTTGCTCGCTGCACCGTCGTCTCTGTGTGCCGTTTTCTCGGGCGATTGAGTGATTGGAGAGTAGAGGTAGAGTCGAGGGAGTAACGTGGCGAGCGAGATACAAAAAAATAACTTGATAAAAGAGGAAATGTTGACACTCACACCAAGCTATCGGAGAGGAAACAGTAGTGTGATAGCGTGTGAAGAGGTTAAAGCTTTCGGTTTTAATTCATGAGTGTTTCGGGACATATGTGAGAACCAAAGCGGTTCATTTGAATAATAAAACAAAATAAGTTATTCATTTTTCATGTTTGTCGGTGTTGATTGTTAATGTAAATGCAGTAAATCCGAAACGTCCTCAAAGCTTTTGGGTTTTGTTTAAAACCCACAGTGTTACACGACACTCTAAACTGGGTTTGTGGGTAACTCTTTGAAAAACGAATGGTTAAAGAGACTTTCATTTATTTCACTACACTTCACTTCAGACTAAATGTGGACCTCTGTCGTGTGTCCAATGTCATGACGGAAGAAACATTCACTATCAGTGTGTAATGTTTACAAACCCACAAGCGTGCCACATGCACGAGAGATTATAATCTCTCATAATCTTAGAATGATAATAATAATGTGTTTTATAATGGTATTTGGTTGGTATTGGAAGAACATGACATGTATTTTAAAAAGCGAGGTAGCTGTACCAATTGAATAATAGAATACTAATGGAAAAAGTCAAGAAAATAGCATGTATGTTATATGGTGCAGGCAGGGTTGTGTGTAGGATGGAGGCTAGGGTACTGGGTACTTGCTGAAAGCTATTTGATTTGGTTTGATCCCCTACGTGTTGTTTTTGGAAATGTTCCGAGTACCTCCCATTTGAGAAACACCGTCCTAAATGTACTAAATAGTCAAATATTATAGTATCCAACGGCGGTTAACCTCAATGCCTCTCTTCACTCTTTGTTGCGCTCTGTCAGGAATCAAGAGCCAACGCCACAGGAGCGGTACATATCCTGCCCGACTCGCGCAGTCCCTCAGAGGCCGACGAGCAGAGCTTCTCCACCGCCTGTACCTCGCCGCCTGCGGTGATTTGCCTCATGGTGTGTTATTGTGTGTATTACTTTTATTGTTGCGCTGACTACAGTTTTCTTTTTTTCTATGACTATGCTTCGGTTTGTACTTGTACCACTGGTGTGACATGGTGTGTTGTTTTTTTTGATGGATTGCTTGTTTGTTCTTTGCGATAAAGTACAAGAATGTTGGACATTGAAACATTGAAACTGCAATACTGCTGCAACAATATGCTATGTTGAGTTTAAAGACTTAACAGTTCATAAATGTGTAAACTTGGTGTTAAAACCGGATGTAGGGTATTTCAGAGTCAGAGGTGAAACATTGACGGCGTTAACTGTTACACAGTCAATTCCACAGAGACTCTATAAGACAATACAGTAGAAGTAGTAGAACAATAAGGAGAACTGTGGTAGTGACGTCCATGACTTCCGTTGAATGTATTTTTAAAATAAATTAGTTTCTCACGGTTTCTTCAATGGCTTGCTTTTCTTTCACTGTAAAGTGTGTTCCAAAAACCGCATTATATCTGCTAATGACACAACTGTTAGCTCTGTGGTTATTGTAAGCTTTGTACCTGCTATTTTTATACGCACATTAGACCTCACTGTGTCGCTTTAATATTGCTGTATTGCACCATACCTATTTCAGCCACTTGATGGCGCTGTATTCACGCGTACCCGGTCCCCCAAAGTCGATCTGCCTGACCCAAACATGCATACTATTTGCCGGTGTTGTTTTTTTTTTTAGCAATCGGATACTGAAATACCCTCGTGTGCTGTGTACTCAGATTATAAAAATAGATCACTGTTTAAAAAAAAACGGAGACACGAACATCGGCCCACCCTTTAGTTGGATGCCGGTTTGAATGGCAGACGCGATGTAATGCGGTACCGACACGAAGCCCTCCGGTAGAGCCGCTGTTCTGAGCGCGTGCTGATGAAAAAAGCAGCCGCGATTTTCACAGACCCGTAGTGGCGCGTGCGCCTGCAGCATCGAGACGGAGCCCTGGATCGTCATTCTAGGAAGGTAAGCTGGTTCGCCCTTTAACGTGATCATCACACATCACAAGTGGGATCTGGGGATCTGCGGTGGACACCTTGTCCTCGGCAATTCTTTTGCTTTCTAAAAAAAAAAAATGAACGTGTTTTACTTTACTGTGATGTCCGATGCCGCTGCCTTTGGCGTCATGGAGCTGACTTTGTGTTATTGTCGCGTGACTCGAAGCGTGTGATGTATAAGGGTCCCTGCACACTGTTTCGAACTGCATTTGCATTTGAATGTAGTGTAGTCGTTGAATACAACATTAACAACTCGGTCCGATGTTATATCCTTACTGGCTACTGCAGGTCCCAGTTGCTTTGGGACTGTTACCGCAGTAAAGACGGATCGACATGGGAACCTGTACATTATGCATGATCAATCTGCGCAAGTGAACCCCAACAACTGGGCTACTGTTAAAATCCGTGGTGGAGTATTCTCCTTCCGTCGAATATAAGTTGGTGAATTAGAAATGCAATATTGTTTTCATGAATACAATACTGACAAAAAAAGAATGCGAATGTGCTGTATGTACTGTGTGTGTCTGGATGCCAAGACTATGTTCGTGTGATGTGGCGTTGGATGTTTTGTCTATGCACCTGCGTGTTGTAGGCTATTGTGTCATTGTTAATCACATAGCCTGTCATTAAAATCATTCTTCGTTCACACATAACACGCTGGTGTCCAGACCGCCATGGAATTAATGCGGCAGGAAAACAACACATTAGTGTAATAGCGTTCACATTCTTTTGATCTGTGCTATGTTTCTTTCGATAATAAGAGTGACCATATAAGTTAAAGTTCACTATATACTGTATGTTCTGTATGGTAGCAAAGATTGTAGACTATTGCAACATTTTCTAAAAAAGAAATGAATAAAAAAATAAACAAATTTGATATCCGAAAAAGTGGATTGTGGTTATGGTTAAAGTTCATTTCTGTGGTAGATTAGCATGCAGCATAGTAAATCATGGCACAGTATCAGCCTGGCTATGAACTTGTGTTACATAAGAGAACAGTCCCACACTGCGAGTGCTTCATGTGGTTGTTGACATAGGCCTACTGACTATGAATGTCAATACATGGTGCTGCAGTTTGATAAGTGTGCTGCTGAGGCCCAAAGTTTGACCGCATGTGACAATTTACAGCCCAAAACATGAACTTGAACACGTGTGTGATATGTGTATGATAGTTAAGTGCTGTCGTGCTGACAGCAAAACGTTTTTGCATCTGAGATTTATTTAAATCTCGATATCTGGGTTAGAAACAAAACATAACATTTCTATTATTTTTGAGGGATTCAAGATTTAAACGCAACGAATCATATCCATCCATCATATGATATTTATTATTCTATTTTGACTATTTATTATTTCATATGAAGTTTCTACCTAAAGTAGAAATGGACTAAAAGTCATCAGTGATCATTTTATCCGTTGGATAAAATATTCAATCTGGATGTAAATAATTAATCTATATGAAGTCTATGAAGCAACGCATTTGAACAGATTTTTGGCTAAAGTCACCCTAATGGTTCGTTTGGCAAGCTTACATACTGTATGTCTGCGCAGTGCATTTGCATCTAGCCAGTTTGTGACATTGGTCAATAGGGAGATATCAACCTAAGTCAAGTAAGGAAGGGCCAGGGCGTCGGGTAGTCCATTAGTGCTGCTTCTCCTATGGACTGGATCGTCTTTTGAGTCTCATGCGTTGAAGATTCATGTGCCCCCATTCAGCCTAATACATTTCATCATGTTCACACTAAGTGTTATGTCAAAGGGAAAGACAAACAGTTCTCCTAGCCCCTGTATTACTGAGACAGGTGCAATAGTTCACACGATGGAAGGACTTTTATTTTGAAACAAATGGCTGGACACCTGCCGGAGTGGTTTTTCTGGTTTTTATGTTTTAAAAGGGGTTTTCACAATGTGCACGTTGTGGTCTGCATTCTCAACTGAGCTGCCAATGTGTACACAGAGATGGGGAGGTGTTTGCATGTGTAAATGAAACAGGTCGGCCTGCATCAGCCCTCTATTCTACACCCCAGAGGACCAGCCCTAGGCAAGCCAAAACTCTGATGTCATACCGATAGGAATTCAGATGAAACTGAAGTACACTACTGGTGGATATGTTTAAATAACAAATACAACAATTCATATTCACCAGGTGTTAGCAGTTAAAAATTAGTGAATTAATTCACAGATTGGTCAGTTGGTTGCTTAAGTACTTAAGTACTAGTTGTATGCATTTCGGAACTAAATTATTACTACTGCTATTTATTACAAACCTATTTGTCTTGGTAACAAAGTTGCAGCCAGGTGGTTTCCATACAGACATTTCATGATATAGTATATTGATTTCAGTGTCTACAATTGGCTCTGTGTTAGAACATGAACAGAGAATCATATTCCCTTGTGCGTATTATCCCAGAGTCTTGCCCTAGACTTTTAACAATGAATCAAGTTCAACTGTGCATGGACCGTTATTTTGATTGACGATAAAGTAGCAATTCTACCTGTTGGATGGTGGGCCCAGCACAGCTATAAATATTTTATAAAGCTTGTCCAGAGTCATGTTACTTGGATCCCTTAGATTTGAGAGGTTGAACTTCAGGAAAACGTGAACTGAATTTCAATGATTGACCAAAGATGGCACCTAGATAGCCAAGCATAGTCATCTCCGGGGGGTTTTATTTTGAACCCTATTATTTTGATTTAAAGACACACAGCACACAGCCAAGGCCGAGTTGAAGTCCTTTTAGGTACAGCGGCTGTGCATGAAAACACGTTTGAACACAGAAGACTAATACAGAATATAATCTAACATTACACAGCAAATAAATAACAACGTATGAAAGTGTGTGTTCTGTACCTGTTTCTGGGTGACAGAGGTTGGGAAAAGTGATTAGTAGGGGGAGCTGGGTCAGAAAACCTTTCTGGTTTTTTTTATAAATTAGGAGTATATTGATGAAGTGAATGCAGATTTTTTTTAATGTTTACTGTATTGTATTAATCATGTGGCAAATAATCCAAGAAATGTCACATGTCTACTTAAATTGAAGCCGCTCATTTGTAGCCTGAAACACACCAGTGGTCATTGTGCTTATCACGGTCCCAGATGACGTAATGTAAATATAATTTGATACGGCGTGGGACATTTATTAGTCAGTCGGGACTACAGGCTTGTCTTGTGAATAACGGATGGGTTCGAAGCAGGCCGGATGTTTCAGCCAGACCAGACACCAGGTTTCTGTTTTCACTCCATGTTAATGTTACAACAGGTTGCTTAGCAACCCCTGCCTCCTCCCCCCTTTCCTCCATCTGCTGCCATCGGCCTAAGTGGACAGGGCTCGTTGAAGTGCTATGCGTTGGCTTTTCAAGGCCCGTAGCACAAAGAAGTCCACCCAATCATGGCCGCGTGTAAACAAGACCGTGAAAAGACAATTTATGGGCTGGCGATAGATTTTGGGGGCCATCTCACTCTCTGCCATTGTCTGTCGGGAGCTGGTGGGGACAAAAGTTGAAAAACAACCCCCTTGTTGGCAAACATTGACACAGGAAGAGGAGTCTAGATCGGCGTTTTGTATGTATTTAATGTCAGACGAACAAAGCTCCTGGCCGCACTGTATCAAAAAAAAACTGTAAATGTATGGAATGTAGAATAATAAATAAAAAGCTAAATATAAAACCGAACGCTCACCGATGGGCGCTGGCTCTTGTGATCGCGACGGGGCGTGGCTGGATCAGAATGAACGGCCGCACGCATTCCCCAAATAGACAGTTGATGGAGGCATGGTGCGCATTCCCTTCACACGCGGATACCTCCGTTGCACTAGAAATTGCTGGATTATCGCATGGCTGTTTATAAGCACGGTTAGCCGCGATATCCTATGACTAAATTATCAAGTAGCCCTGTCGCTTAAGCACTCAGCTGGGTTATATCAGGGAACACACTCAAAGCTTCCATTCCTCATCCCAGTCAAAACACACACACACACACACACACACACACACACACACACACACACACCACACACACACACTAAAAATAAGCGTATCTTGAACATTAAGTTTCAGATGCATTGAACCAAGCACGTTTTCTCTCGTGCGTGCATCCATCAGTTGTATTGCTATTCATATTGTATTGATAAGCATTCTTCCTGCTGCTACTGATAGTTATTGTTGAAAGAGGAAAGCACCCACGCGTGTCTTCAAGCTTTCCTGCGCCCTGCTGATATGGGGGTTGTTACGTGGTATTTGTTATCTGTTCTGTCCCTTGTTTAGATTGATGCCTGTTATATGTATTAAATAGGCCATGCGTGCTATTTTGCCCAAATACGATTTTAAAATATAATAAATGTCTTTTTTTTTTAATAAGCCAGATATTGTGTCTGTTCACATCCTTTCTGTGACGAGACGAACCTCTAGACTGGTTCATCGTTAATACCCCCCATTCCCTGCAAAGAGCCCCGCTCATGGTGTTTCTCAACATGTGTCTTTCAGGCACATCCTAGGCTTTTAAGCCTAGCATAACTAGTTCAACACCCTTTCCAGGTACTACTATTATATGACCCGGGGTGTTCCCAGATCCTTGTGGTGAGAATGAAAACCAACGTGAGAGAGACCGCCGCTTGAGATGGAGCGATACGCAGCAGCATTAAGTGAATTGAAATGTTGTTCATCTGACTGACAAGTTTTGTTGCAAACCTTTTTTTAATCTACAAAGCTTCTCCATTCTCCTTTTCTGAATCGCACGCCAGAGCAGTTCTGCCGGTGTCATCATGCGGTGTCTCTTGTCTTTTTAAGTGATTTTGGCCAGGGGATCACTTCTAAGTGCACTTCTCTCCACTGGAGTTGGGGGGGCCAAGCGGCTCTCTTCTTCCATCCATTTAATCTGCTGTTGAGAGCGAGTGGGACGCGCCGGGCGTAGGGGTGAGCGCGAAGCTGGAGTCAATGGACTCGGTAGGAAAATGATCTCAAGTGAATTCACCCACACCCTTCATCATAAGCCTATCAGGCCACTTCACTTACGAGAACCTCCTAGTCTCGATACATTTCCGCAAGTACGGAGTTGTGTTAACGGCTGTTTTTCTTCTTTTTTTTTTTAAAGGATTGCATGTTGCTTGTAAGCATGTGTTGTAGCCGTGCTGTGCTATTCTTGGTCCGTAACTCTTTGCAATGATTCACTCCATCGGGCCATAGAGGAGCGGAGCGGCCTTATGTAATGCGCTTATGTTCATGTATGTGTTTATTTGTTTATTTTGACTGTGGTCTGGTGTTTGTGGTATTGCTGCTTACTACTGCTACTGTTTGCTGTTACTGTTTACTTCCGTTTGGAGCCCCAGTGTATTGGATATCCTAATTTGGATATGTGAAGTGTAGGCCTATACAACATGCAAATGCAACACACTACAATATCCCCTGCTTATCCCCTTTGTGACATTATTTGCCACGGCCAGCAGAAATTCCAGCTTCAGGTCATCTATGTTATTTTAACAATGCAAAAATAACAATTCAACAATTATTCCATCGTAACAAGACTAAGTGCATCATAAAAATATGGTTTCAAACATACATAGCTTCGGTTGGCTGATAATATGTATAGATTTAATCAGATGACTTAACGGATGGCATTCCTTGCCCACACTCAGCAAACTGTTGAATGTTCACCTCATTATTTTCGTCATTTTCTCTATATTTGTTCGTAATGTTGACATCTAAGAAGCCCCTCCTTTAAAAAAAAAGTAAACACTTAATAGCAAGCAAGTAGCAAGTAGTTAAGATATATCTTAAGTTCGCCTATTTCAGTTTTCATTTGTAGCCTACTCGCTTTTCATCTGCAAACAATTCAAGAGCCCCTAAAGGTAGCTCTTCATGGTAGTCTTTCCTCAGGAAGAGGCTAGGGTGCTCAGAGAGGGAAAACAAAACGTTCGATTGGTCGATACGGATGGATCTATTATAGGCCTAATCATTTTAAACATTGTCTTTTTTTCCCCCCCAGTATCTGTTTCTGAAGCTTATTTTATGATTTGTTGAAATAAAAATATAAAAAGATATGAATGCATAAAGGAAAGGTTTTTCTTCAATTCTACATTTTGTGGAACTGGAGAAGCAATGCAACAATGTCTTATTCCCAACAGAATGCCCCTGGAAGCCTCGACTATTGCACTGCCAAGTGTGCACTTAATGCCAGATACGCGGGTATTTTGCCTGTTGATGAAAGGAAAATGATCCTGCTTTTAGAAGCGTACAATTAGTTTTGGAGCTCCTCGATGTCTCTCCTCCCCTAGTCCTGCCTTCTTTCTTCCCTCCCTCTCCGCTCATACGGAGCGATGTAAAATATTCAACACTGTGGGGTAGTGGAAGTAGGTTTCCGTGTCACGGGGTCTACGCGCTGTGCCACACCGTTTCTCGTGTAACGGTAATTGTCCGTATCGATACGTGCTTGTAGCAACGCTTGCTCTTCTCCTTTCAGTTAGAAACATATGAGACCAAGTGTGTTATGGTTCAACCTTCTAGTGTTACCTATTTTATCGTAGAACGCAGTGCCAGCCATTTTCCAGTGATGCAATTAGTGACGGAGCAATACTATTACAGATGTCTCGGTGTTTATAATATGGTGTCCAGCTAGGTGTTACGTGACTCATATTGCATGACTTCATTCCCTGCCTTTTTGTGTGCTCATATTAGATGCTCTAATGGAGTGGAATGCAGTATTAATATAACGATACATAATGGTGTATTTTTGTGTATGAGGTGGCTGGAGTTGCGTACATTCCTTAATTCAGGGATAGGTATCACAAGATGAACATAATGACCTAGCTCATCTACCTATGGACCACATTGTTACTGACGGACACGCTGAATAAATACACACGCCATGTCAATTAGTCCGGGTGGGAAGAGTGTAGAGTTTCCTCCCTAGTTAATAATGGATTTCCAGGCTGTGAGTTATCTTGTTAGACTGCATTAGCCTGTAGCCTTGTGGGGAGAGAGTTGTCCATTTTGCCGTATTATTTGTGTTGTGGCATTTTTTTGCTAGTGGCGAGTATCGCGCCTGTGGTCTCCCTCGATGGCGAGGTCTCCCTCGATGGCGAGGGCTGTCATTGGCATTTTAAATTGAGATGAATGTCCGCTGCTGCCACCCTCGTGGGACACACCCAGCGTAGGCCGACGGTGTAGCCGCTGCCAGCCACGCGATGGACGCTGAGCCCTTCTTGGTGTCTGGGAGTCAGAGGAGGGTGTGAAAACACATTTTCACTCGGGCGAAAGCTTTGGCGCCATTTGAGGAAGCTGATGGGTTTGAGCTCCCACCTCCTGATTGAATGCCCACCCTGTTGCATTCCTGGCGGAGTCACTCCATGTAACTAGCACGCATTGCTGTGTTTCCTGTTAAGGTTTTGTGTGTGTGTGTCTGTAGCTGTGCAGCTTGTGGATTTAATAAAAGGGAAACAGTTTAAGTGACTTAAAGGAATACGTCCATTTGTAAAACCTCTTAGTTCTGTTCAGGTTCCTGGAAACACGACACACGGCCCCAAAAGGTCAGGCCTCGCAGACCATTAGTCAACAGCTGAGCCTCTTATTGTCTGTTTCACCCCGAGTTGCTCCGAGGCCACAGGAGACTCTGTTCATACCCGATCACATCTGGGGCAGCTCGTAATACGGACACTAATGCGACAAAATAGATTCATCCAATCTTTGGAACTGCATTCAGAGAGGGGAGGGGCAGGGACAGGGCTGTGTACCGGTCACATCGATGGTGTCATGTCCACAAATATGTGGACATGACACATGTTGTTTTCTTTCTCTTGCTCTCTTTCTCTTTCTATCTAAGATTCATACATTGAGTCATTTGGCTTCACTTTTAATTTTTTTTTACATCCATAGTTCATGGCCATATTTCTATAATGCAATAGAAATGCAGACTAGCTTCCTTAGCAAGCTGGCAGTTGGAATCGGAGAGGAGGTGCTCCGGAAACATGTCATCATGTGCATGTTGACCACAAGTGGTCAAAAGGAACGTACAGCCAGCAATATTTTGATGGCAGATGTAACGGCAAATCTCTCACGCAATGAGACCTTGGGTTTAAATAATGCCTAAGAGAGGCATTAATAAATCAAATCCCTTCAGTGTTTCCTAGGATGGTTATGGCGAGTTGTCATGAAGGGAGCCTTACAAGCTCAAACCCAGATCCTAACTAGGTAGGTAGGGCAGTGTAGTGTAGTGGCTAGACGTGACCTTGACTTCAAGGTCCCGGTCCACATCCACACCAGGCCATCCATGCCATGCCACTGGCCCATCCTACCTGCGCGGCCTCCTCCAGCGGTGCTGCCCCTCTCTCTAACCCTCCTGCTCCATCTCAAGGCAATGGGAGGCAGGGCCTTCAGCTGTGCTGCTCCACAGCTGTGGAACTAACTCCCAGACTCCCTCACAAAAGCAGACCCTCTCAAAACATGTAAAGCCCTACTCCAAGCACACCCTTTGAGGTTGGCCTATGAGGACCTTTCTTGTTGCTTTTACCACTTGTTCCAGCGCGTCGGGTTCAAGAAATATACTATATATATGTAATTAATTATTATTAGGGTCTTTGACTCCCAGCCGAATGCTACTGGGTTGGATGATAGATGAACGCAGCCTAGCCAGTAGGTATCGTAGAGTAAACTGGCCAAGCCCTGCCTTCTCCTTAATGACTTGTCTGAATGCACTGCAAGCCGCTTCAGATAAAAGCATCTGATGAATGACTAAACAATGACATAATGGATTGGATTATTGAATTGTTTGAGCCCCATCCTGCCACACTATGGTGATGCAGAAAATATTGTATATTAAATGTCAATTTGCGTGGCGATCTCATTGTTTTTTACATCAAGTAGATCTGGGTGGAGATTCGTTAAACTAGAAGCTTCACTGTGTGTGTAAGGTCCAAGTGTTGTTGTCTTTTGTGCTGTTGTAAGGTGCACAGTGTTTAAATTTCTATTTATATATACATTTATATTATATATTTTTACAATCACTTCCCCTGCAAGTGCAGGCTAAGTTTTGAGTGTTTGGAGACTAATGTTACCCCATAGATTTACATGACAGTTAAGGATGAACAGAGAGAATCAGGGCAAGACACTGTGGGAATAGCAACATTTCAACATTTTCTACAGGTCTGGTCCAGAACCGGTCTGGTCCAGAAGGTCTGGTCCAGAACCGGTCCAAACTCAAACTATAATTTGTATCCGTATCTCTTGGGGACAGGTTTTGGTTAGGGATAGCTCAATATAATCCTTTTTTATTTCCACAGAGATACTTACAGACTCTAAAATTCTTTACTTCATCACATTAACTGATATTAACTGACACTTTTGTTCACCCCATAAATAATGCCCCCCCAGCCCCTAGCTGCGTGTCACCTCCCCCAGCTGTGTTTTGCAGCTGCAACCTGGATGTCCTTGTCTGTCTCTGCCATCTATATAAAGTCTGTCGCTATCTGATCCTTATCGTATCCACTGTAACCTTTATTGTACTAATGGAACCTGCTGAGATAAAGCTTTCCTTGTCTGACAGCCCCAATGAAAGCCTAATTGTACGCAGTTTGAAGTATAGTACATGCCACACACACACACACACGCTCTCTCTCTCTCTCTCTCTCACTCTCACTCTCACTCTCACTCTCACTCTCTCTCTCTCTCTCTGTTGGTTTCCATCCCCAGGCACTGAAACAGTTTAGAGTGACTGATTCTTAGAAGGCAGATCAGGGTAGTCGAGCCAAATCATTTGTTGGTTCAATGTGGATGATTGAGAAAACGTCATTCTGTGAGATCCCCGTGCACACTAATGAGTTCTCTCCAGTCGATGTTAATGCATGGCTTTTTTTGCGCTACAGGCATGAGATGCAGTCTATTGCAATGCAGTCTATTCCTCGATGGTGCAGATGGGGCAAAGGAATCATAGATCAAACTAATGAATTCATAATGATCAATTGTATTATTATTGTTTTAATTGTTACTGTTATTTAACGTGGCTAATGAAATACTTTACATAATAACCAATAACCAACCGTATATATGTGTGTGTGTGTGTGTGTGTGTATATATATATATATATATATATATATATATAGAGAGAGATAGATAGATAGATAGATAGATGTATGTCTACGGGATGTTTAGAATCGATGGTTGAGTGAGTGTGTCTGTGTGTGTGGGATTTAACACTTCTAACCCTGTAGATCCCCGTTGACACTGTAGATCCATGTTGTTTAAGCATCTCGGGGACCTTGGAGCAAAGGTGGATCTGACTCAAACTACTGTGAGTGTGAGTATGTTGCTGGGCATACTAAATGCTGAAAGGATCAGTGGCGTAAGCCTTAGATTGGGTATGCACGTCCTTGTGTCTTCTGTATTGATGTGCTGATGTGTGTTGCAGAGTCGGAACTATGTCCACATTTCAGATTCATCGCTGAGCGTGAATGATAGTCACCTATTTGGTCCAACGTCACGACGCAAGGTTGTTGTGTATTTGTCTAGTGTCAGGTTTCTTTTTTTTTTTTTCTTTTTTGGTCAAGCAGCAAAATATAAGCCAAGGTCCTTATTTGTTTAACAAGCGGCAACAGGGAGTGCAAAAAAAAATCCTGTCTGTAGTAGACCAGCGGACGGCTGTCTTGTCTCCTCTGCCCTTCACGACACAGCTTAATTAGGACAACGTAGGGCGCTTTCACCGGCATGTTTTACACAAAGCATGTGAGATGAAAGCGGAGAGGAGCATAAATGGACACGAGACAATCAGACAATCACATACAGGTGGGCTCGCGCTGCGCTGCCGCTACACGAAGTAGCAGGGCCCCCCATGCTAATGACATTAGCATGGGGGCCCTTTGAAACCTAATGAGGGTTTCGTCACTTTGCCAGTGAGGCCGTGCTGAACGTTTGGAACTGGCCTGTAAAGCTGAACCGTTTCCTGCATCTGAATTAGGGCTGAACCATATGGTCAAAAAATCATATTATTTTTTTACAGATATTGCGATTGCGATGATTCACTATTAGTGGGATCGTGATCATTTTTGATCTTTCACTGAAAAACTACCAAGATATGATATTTGTTGAGGTCAAACATCTTCTTACATCTGGAGAAAATCTTCATTTATAATAGTTTTATAAATGTTTATTTACACATTTCACCCTTATGAAAAAGTTGCAGCTCTTGTGATTTGGATATTGCACTTGGCCATACCGGGATTTCGATAATATTTCGATTAACTGTCCAGCCCTAATTTGAATGTTCTTACTTTGCGTAGGTATTACCCTGAGGAGGAACGTCTTTGATATTTCAAGAGAGCAGTACTTATTTATTCAAACGTGGCTATGAGAAGCCTAAAATAGTGTGAAGGCCAGCGATTTATCCTAAATTTATTTGTAGTACTAAATGATTTGGGTTAATCTGAACAACAATTCAACTAATGGGAAGTAAGTCAGCTCTAAACCTTTTTCTTAAACTTAAATAGTCGAGAGAAACTTACTTTCCTCTGTATGCCTAAATATAGTCTGTAGGAGACATTTTCTCGGTTTGGTCTATTCATGCTTTTTGTTACTCAAATTCTGCCCAAGCTATTTCATGACAAGTAGAATGATTGATTACATTGTTATATTACTTGTTAGATTATTGTTCAATTTCTATGCCTGCAACTGACATTTTAGAAACCATGAGACATTTTCTGTATGTCTCATTCAGAAAATGTAATTCTCATTTTATATTTGCTGTGACATACCAAGTAAATATTTCAAGATCAAGTTTCTGTACGTTCTGTACGTTTTCTGTTATTGTAAGTGATCTTACAAACTTTAAGTAAGGCTGATGTTTAATTTCTTCTAGATCAGCGTTTTTGAAAGAAAAAGACTGTATTTGTGCTTTAAAGTTAAAATTATTAATTAAGTAATAGGGCATTGTTGTACAAAGTGGAGGTCAGAATGGTGTTTTTGACACATTCTAAGATATAGTATAATATTTAATACTGTTGAGTCATTTAGCAGACATTTTTATCCAAAGCGACTTACAGTGGATGTTTTTGTGAGATACATTAAGGACCAAGCAGGGGTTACAGGCAGTAGGCATCTTGCTCAAGGGTGCCTACAAGTAGCCTGCGGACGTTGGAATATACTTTACATGTTAGAACCTAACTCCACAAGCAAACACACACACACACACACACACACACACACACACATACACACGCACACACACACACGCACACACAAATGTCAGCTGTGGCTTTAATTACCCGTGTATCTCGCCGTCGTGATGAGTAAACTGTAATTAGTAATGATGTCGGGGGCGGTGGCGTGTGCTGGATGACATGGACCAACATGTTTCTTTTGAAGCAGGGTTATCACCGCCGCTCCGCGGTACCGTCTCGGCCCGGCTGGGGGGAGACGGGGCGAGGTGTAGGGACTGAGGTAATGCAGAGCATTCGGCCCAATCATATGAAGATGGAGTACGGACACCAAACCACCTCTTTATACGCTACGATACCCTGCCAAGATAATATTTGCTTTATTCTCCATGGTAGTTGGCATGAGGTAACGCTGGTTTAATGCGTCCGGGGGCCCAGCGGATTGTGTGTTATTTATACAGTGGTAGGTGTGATTAAAGCCAGAGCGCATCTCTCTCTCTCTCTCTCTCTCTCTCTCTCTCTCTCTCTCTCTCTGCTGGCTGGATGCCTTGATAATGTACTCTGGCTCTTTCAATATGTGCCGCTTTCCTCCGGTTGAGGGATGATGGACTTCGTGAAAGTGAAAGGAGGGCCAGGAACGACGGTAAGGTTTTTGGCTTGTTTGTTATTTAAAGGGCCCAAAACATTTTAGGTCAAGAGACAACATGGGTCAACATAAGGTTTAGACAGTTGAGAGAGTGACAACAAAAGATTATTCAAATTGATTGACTTAACACACACACACACGCACGCATTGCACACACACACATACACGCACGCACACAGGTAAATAGGCAAACAGACAGGTACAGCTTTTCCAGTTTGAGCAGGTGGGCTTAGTGAGAAGGCGTGGAGACGCTTGTGGAAAGCCCTCACCTGTCATTCTGCTGCGGACGAAGACTTTGACGGCTTTTTCTCTTCCTCCGTTTGCTTTTAATGTGTATCTGCTAATTGCACACCGTTACCAGAGTCGTCATTTCAAATGCTAAGACCAAAAAGCAAACGCGTAGAACAGTGGTTCACCGAACAGATCAAGAAGCTAGACGACAGGAATCCCGTGTGTCAGATGAAGCGGATGTTGTTCTCGAAGAGCAAGGCAGCAGAGGAGACGGGAGAGGAGATAACGGGAGACCAGGTGGAGGAAGGAGGAGAGGGAAGCTCAAGTGCATTGCAGGTAGGAAGAACAGAGACACCTACACATTCTACTGCGTCCAAAACGTTCCTCAGCTTTCGGCACCCACAGAGCTCGCTACTGCAGGACGAAGCTAACCATTTGTTATTTATATTAATTAATCCTGTTCGATCGGTTACACTTACAATCAATTCAGAGTTGGGACTTTTTCTTCTTAAAAATGCATGATGAGATTCACGTGGGGAAACGGGGAAAGCAGAAACGCAAATAAAAGGAAGTCATGTGTCAATGCCCCAAAACGTCTGTTAATTAAAACCGGTTTGTTCATAATATACCTTGTGTCACGCTCCAGACTCCAGAGTGACTCTATAGACCGATTATTTGTATACAGACATTGACAGTGCCTGCGGACACCGTTGCAAAACAACCTGAGCGCTCATAAGACGCAACGGATACGAATACAAAAAACTAGCTAGCAAAAAAAATGTTGACTCGTGACTATTTTGTTGTTTTGTTATTTAAATGTTATAACAACTTGGGGGCCACTCGGGGATAGGCACGTTTATGCTGCTAAACTGATATTAGACAATGGGGTATCGACCCTTATGCACTGGCTCCCTGTCAGTGGTGGCTGAAGGATGGCCATGCCTACAATGGCCAGATATGTTTGATGGACACGCCAAGCATTTACACCAGGGATACATCGGAAGCATACATGCCTCACATGATGCATACACAACTTTGTGCTTTGTGGACATGTACAAGAAAATAGAGTTCCACGACGACCAAATAGAAGGCTTTATAGTGCTGAAGTCTTCAGTACTTTTCGCTGGCATGCCTGCGTGACAGATAAGGTCTGACCAGGTTGTCCATATTGGTTCTCTTTCAGGGCTAACCGTTACCACAACATCACAGCATGTGTAAAAGGCCAGATAACAACTTGACTTCTCTTTCTTTTTCTCTCTCTCTCTCTCTCTCTCTCTCTCTCTCTCTCTCTCTCTCTCTCTCTCTCTCTCTCTCTGAGAAAACCCTGCGTACTGTACTGTGACTGTGTCACTTCTGCTGAACTCCAGACCGGGACTCACAAGGCTTTTAGTGCCACCTACTGGTACAGAAAGGAACTGCCCTTCTCTTGAGGTCATGGCGGAGCCAGGGAAGAATGACGGATGATTAGGTTCAGTGGAGCAGTAATGCCAAGGCCTCCTATTAACGTTAGAACCACACTGCTTAATGGTTGCTGACTTTAGGTCTCGACACGATATGTC
>OMNR01055929.1:2384-18705 GCA_900303205.1 Mora moro
TCCCCTCAATCCCACCCCCCCCCCCCAAAAGAGAGCTTCAAATGACGTGGGTCAGTACACTGCTGATGGAGAGTAAAGACCCGGCAAGGTACTACTCACCAAAGCCCACGCAGGGGCATAGGGGTGCCTGGGAGAGAATGACGGGGCCTCCCTTGCTCGTCACCTTATCCGCGAGGCAGCACAGCCCCACCAGGCTGGCGTTGGCAGCATACAGTATGTGGCTGGGGGCCACCTCGCAATGGGTCACACCAATAGCCACAGCTGTATGAGGGACCTTTACCGAGTCAAAATGAAATGACACAAAACTATTAAAAAAAATCAAAAGCAAATATATATATATATATATATATACACACACACAGACACGCACACTTAAACATATTCAAATAAATGTATCCTGACAGCATATTGTGCTAAAGGCATTATAAGTCATTGAAATGTAAACAGAGATCCCACCAGTTTGAGCTTAACACTGCCCTCTAGTGGCATGTAAAGGTAAACTCCAGTGCCTGGGTTTGCGTTTGAGTTTGAAAGCTTGATCATTGATAAGACGTGAAATAGATTCACACCGATGTAATTAGCTAACTAACCATCGTTTTTAATGTTAACGTTTATTGCTGTGCTTTAAAGTGATTGATATCAATAAGCAAAATTCTCCAGTTAGAATGTCTGTATGGTGATGACGTAATTTCAACACGGCGGCACTCCTGTTTCGACGCCAGCTATTTTGACAAACACCATGACCATATCCCTCACTAAAACTAGGCCTAGACGCAAATCCTACAGCCTTACATACAGTAAACTTGATTATCTTATTGAGTGTGAATGTTTTGTTACAGCACCTGGTAGGGGGTGAGGCAGTGCAGCTGCCTGACGGGGCCTTGGTCAGTATCTTGGAGTTGACTAAGGTAGGCCAGTAGAGAGAGCTCTCTGAGCTCATTGCTACGCTGGTGCTTCCTGGGAGATGAAACAGACAGGAGGTTCAAATGACCCATTGTGGTGAAAGCATTGACATTCTTTGCCGTGCCATTTTTTAGCTTAAAAATGTGATTCTCTTTTTTGTATGCATTGGATACATGATCTATGAGATAAGATCCTGGGATCTTACTGGAATTGTTGAAGGCAGCGTGTCAAAAGAAATACATAAATACATCTGATTTTGTACACCTGTTACATTCACGTCAAATTACAAACCGTTACAACTCGCGCGGTCTGAGGAATCACTACCACTAGATATATGACACGAAGCAATGTGGCGCCGCAGCCGGGTTGGCAAATTGATCATCCGTTCATTGCAATGAATAATCGCCATTATCATTTTTGTCACACTCGTGCATCCCTAGCTGGTGGCAATAGTCAGTAACGATGTGGCCCACTCACGATGATCCCTGGCGTCCCACTCCCTGGAACACGGACTGCACGGCGAGGTGGGCGTAGGTCCGGGCGGGGCCGGGGGCCTCCGTGAACTCGTCCATGGCCGTGTGCACCGGGGGCTTCGTGTGGTAACCCTGCGCCATCAGCAGGAGGTCCGGCGTCAGCGCGGGACACTGCATGGACTCGCCGTGGCCCAGTTGGACCACGTGGGACACGGGCAGGAGACGGATCACGTCTACGAGCAGCTGGAACCCGAAGCCTGGGTGGGCCATTGAGAGACGAGCATATTCGTTTTACATGTGGACCCCTCGGAGGAATCTCAACTCCGGAGGCCTGAGCCTTTTAGGATCCTCAGATACCGACCTTTGACCCAGCCCATGGTGTTGATGACGACGGGAGTGTCCCTGCACTGGGAGCGCCGGCTCCACAGGGACTTGAGGGACTCCAGGTAGCGGTCCAGGTTGGACTCGCAGGACGACTGGCCGTAGTAGATCATGTGTTCTGGAGTGCGCTGATGTGTGAAGGGGGGACCTTAAACAGAACACTCAGGTCAGTCCACAGCCTTTTGCTTATCCAAGGATATGCTATAAGAAACTAGTGCAAACTAAAGGACTCCCGGAGGAGATGAAGATCAGCATACCCAAAAGTGGCTCCGTCACCGTAGACAACGACAGGCAGCCGGATGGGGTGAATTCTGTTTGGCCCAGGTCTCCCTCCAAGTAATCGATACCCGTAGTGCTGGAGAGGGAGAAGCATCCCATGAAGCTATTGAACTTCAAACAACTCGACACCGAATGTCAAGTTATTATGAAAGCACTCGCATGCAACAAAACTATTGCGATTCAGCAATACCGCAGTTTCACTGTCAATACCCATTCAGAATAATTAACTTTCACTATGGGCCAATGCACAGTTTGCAGATTCCATTTTTGACAGAAATCGAATCTGCAAACTGTACATTGGCCCATAGTGAAAGTTGCACATTTAGTTTGCCGTGATTGACATGTAATCCAGTGTCATATTTAGAGACATCCAAAATGGCTCTGTGTCCAAATTTATTTTTCAAGAAATATGACTATCATACAGTCCTGTAGCCTTGTCCGATACCTGCATTTAATAATCAGTGCATCTCTAACACATCATCTAAATGAATACTTACTGATTGAGTAATGTATTGAGGAGGACGCGGATGAACGTGGACTTCCCTACATTCTTAGTTCCACATACGAGGACCACCACACAACCGTCCCCGTCTCCTGGAAAGGAAAACAAAACATGCTGTCATCATGTGTTTCAAGGTAAAACCTTTTAGCTAATAGACCGTAGAGCAGTGGTTCCCAATATTTGACTTTAGGTGTACCACTGAATTGTCATCAAGACCTTGTATGCAAATAGTAAAAAAGAAAAAGTCTGCAACACTGCATCTGCTCCCAGTGTGTTTATTTAGCAAACACAAATGAACACAAAACATCAATGGAAAATATATGATGGATTGCACAAAGCGACAATATTTCTGAAATATAGATATAACAAACATATTTACTGAACAATATTTATAATATATTTATTTTCAATTATCTATATTCTTTTTTCTATTATTGTAAATATATATAAATAAAATGCCACATACCACCTGCAGTACCCTCGCATACCACAGGTTAGAAAACACTGCCCCCGAGAACGGGCCCTTGGCGTCTACCACAGACCACCTTATGGGTTACGTGTTTGTACCTCTGCAAGCGCTGACCACCGTGTTGAGGGCCTCTCGGTAGCTCTGTGACATCGCCATGCCTTCGACGTCGCTGACCAGCGGGATCATGCCCAGGCCGTTGAGAGGCGTGTCCAGCACAGCTGACATGAGCTCACTCTACCAATCGTGGACGGAGAGAAAGCTTTGCTCAAATCTAGTCCGTACAGTGCAAATCTCTACTGGCCATCGCCATTCAATGTATAAGATACGTTTGTAGAGCTGCCAACTCATTGCAGCCCACCATTTGTGAAACCAAACACTTGTAAAGGGATATGTATGTGTATAAGAAAACGTTGCAATATTAAACAGGTTAAACATTCAATATTCCGGTGAACTCTTAAAATAAAATATATGGAAACCCCCACATGCAGTCAGCTAAAAACAACAACTACAACTACTTGTGTTACACCCTACGTATCATCTCCAATAATAACTAAGTGGATAATGACAGGAATGATTCCAATATCTGTAGAAAAAAACAAAAAACTGAGTGAATCTCTTGCTGAACTCACCACAGGGGGGCTGAACAATTCGCTGAGTTCTGTGAAGCTACAGAGGAAGCGTGTCAGAGGGGTCTCCATCGGCTCCAGAAGGATCACGGATGAGTTCAGACTTATTCTTCTCAGGAGCCTTTTGCGTGATGCTGGGGACAACAACAACAACAAAAAAGACACACATTCGTTATACAGTGTTTAAATAAAATGAACTGAATTCTGTGAATGTCTCTTGCTGGTTTACCCCAAAACATTCAGAATCATTCCTGCTTTGTCGATGCCGTTAATAGGCAGCTCGCCTGTAGCACATGTAGCACAATGTTAGCAGGACTATGGCCTTGAAAGGACGACTACAACTTGACTAGGAAGAAAAAAAACGAACGCATGTACACTGTGACTGAGGTGGAATGTAACCGTGGTAGAACATCATACGGGCGGAAGGGGGTGCACGTTTTTACCAGGCGTAAGATACTTGCGAAGGATCGCCGTGGCCTCCATCCCCTCGTCTCGGGCGTCATCCGTGCTTCCCAGTGCGGTGACCGTCAGGGGGCAGTGAGAGGCCGGAGAGAAGAGGGGATATGGCTGCTGGCCCTCTTCGATGGTGAAGCCCATTACTTCTACACGGCCGTACAGGCAAGTCAAAAGGCACTTCCCTCGGAAACACAGCGTCTGCGGCAGAGGCAATACAACACAGTTGGTTTACCGTGTGATGGGCATCAACAAAATGAACTTAGGTGTGTTCTGTCTCATAATACTTTGCATACCTGAGCCTTTTGCATGACCAGCACTGCATGATTTCTGTCTTCATCTCTCTCTGCACAGTAATGAAGAGACTCTCCCTCCAGGCGCCCTGAGCTCACAGTCTCTACGCCACCTGGGGACTTCTCACCATTCCCAAGTGTGCCCTCACCATTGGCACTCCACTCTTGCCAGTCATCAGAGTCATTGTCCATTGTAACCGCCGAACTCCCGTTAGTATTTGGATATGATTTCTCACACGCATACGAAGTGTGGGTGTTTTTCTTTGATTCAGAAAGGGCCTTGGCTTTCTTTTTCAGCCTTTTCACTTTGGGTTTCTTCTTGACTGCTGCTTGGTGTTCCTTGATCATTCTGACCGTAACAGGAGGACTCGTGTTGAGTTCGGCTGACATCACGGGAGGTCGGCAGCGTTTGGCCTTGGTGTTCTTCCACTTGAGGGAAGCCCCATGGCCCTTTTCTTGGGCGACTTTGTTTACCTTCATGTTCCTGCAGTCAATGCTACTGCCAGTGCACGGTCACTGAAAGGGAGAAAGGGCATGCTAGAAAGAGAAAGTAGAGGGAGACAGTTTGCAAACAGTACTTTAATTACAATCGCCTTGTATGTTACATCTATGTTATAACAATGTACCCCGCACCCTGATATTTACATTGCAACGTAACCTCAATAGTTGATCATGTAAACACTATGATCACATAATAAAGCCGCCTTTAATAACCAACACAAATACATAATAACTGCACGTATGTTTTAAATCGAAGACAGAAGATGGTCAAGTAATACAACGGGGAGCTGTCTACTGGTAAACAATGTAAACCTAAACCACTCGGTCGGCGTTATGTTGTCAACACTAGCTAAGCTAGCATACAACAGCCAGCCGAATCGCTACCGATTATGTATTTGCCTAATATATATATATATTAATTGAATTTACCGCAATCTCGTCACAGGCACTCAATGGCCCCTGATCCCTTTAAATGCGATTTTGATTAGGCACACTCTAGTACATCAAGGCGAACCATGAGCTAGCTCTTGACACGTTTTACAGCCGAGTGTGCTAACAAGTTATCCATGTGAAAGAAACAGATCTTCAGATGGTCGACTACGTGTTACGCGGAGTTTAGTTTCTTACCAGCAGTTATTCCATACATTTTTCGTACTTCACTGAAGGAATACAGATGCTAAAAAATGCTAACACGATTATACTCGACCAAATGTATTCAAGCTGGCTGAAAGTATCAATATTACCAAACAAATAGCTATTTGTATGGACAACAACAACATTTCGCGGAGTTTGTTAGTGAGCGGCGTCACATCCACTTCCTTTCATAAATTGAAGGGGCCTACTCGAAACAAGGTACACATGTAGCATAACGTTAGCTACTTTGTTAATTTATTTGCAAATCATTTGAAGATAAATAACGCTCTTAACAAGTTCATATCAACGGTGATTTTAATTAGACTACCGTAAAAGCCTGAAATGATGCAGCCCAATGAGTAGATCGTTAAGGGAGTGTCTTTAAACATATTCGGTATGACATAACGTCGAGGTCGGCGCGTAGCTAGGGGTTTTCGACAATGTAAGAGCCCACCAGAGATAAGCTTGCAAGAACTTGACGAGCGTTGTAACGTTTTGATTATACACATAGTTAATGTCATGACATATATACATTGCATTTACAACTGCTCTAAAGAGAGTAGATTACCCCCCCTTGCATATCAGGAAAAGGTATAAACACGTCCCTTAATAGGCTACATATTAATCTTAAAGTATAATATAGGCAGGGCATAACGTTTATTACAAAATCAAATGATACTACTCGTCTAATATCACCTTTTTATCACGTTTTTAATTTACCACAATTTTGACTTAATATTTATTACTAATCTGTGTTTTTTGTTATTGTTATGATCATAACGCCTACTGAAATATACATTTATCTTTTTTTCCAGTTTTCGTTCCAAGGCACATGATGTGCCTGGGAGCAGCAGTCTGAACTGCGAAAAATGTTTCCCGAAGACTGCAACCATGCGCACAATGTACTGTCCTCTTTAAACCAGCAGAGGTCGCTAGGGCGGTTTTGTGACGCCACCCTGGATGTGGGAGATGGGGTCGTGTACATGGCCCACCGCAACATCCTCGCCTGTTTCAGTGAACTGTTTCAAGACGACAACACTCCCAGCAGGGAGGTCTCTCTTCACGAGTGCCCAAACGACGGGTTGGAGCTCCTGCTCAACTTTGTATACACTGGAGAGCTTAAGTTGGACGCTTTGAACCTGGAAAATGTGCAGCGTGCTGCGGCCTGCCTGTGTGTGCCACAAGCACTTGCACTGTGTCAGTCCTTTGGCGAAAGCTCAAGAGAAACCGTGCCTCTTAAGCGCAAACGAGGAAGACCTAAGAAGTCCATGCCAGTTATACAGTCCTATTGTTCACTGAACGACGAAACGGGCACGTATGATCCAAGGGCGGAGTCATCCGCCTCCATCACCAATGACATTGCGGTGACGGGTTCCCCCGCGACCAAAGTCACCGCCATCACACGCTCGGGGCGCAAAGTCAAGGGCCCTCGGCGACTGCTCGGGGAAAGCCCCGATCTTCCACCCCCCGATAACGGCAGCGCAGGAGCCCTGCATGTCCCAGCGGAGACGACCAATCACCACGGCCCTGAGCGGAGTCCTGCGCATGCCAACAGGGAAACACAGGTAGATTATGTCGTGATGGCACCTTTGTTTGAGGCATAAACACTGTTGCTATTGTAACACGATACAGTCAATCATCATCAGCAATAGATCATATTTTTTTCCTGAGTTTGTAATTGATGCAGTTGATTATAAGTGTGTGTTTGTGTGTGGCGCGCTGTTGTTCCAGATGACTGAGTTACAGATGGACTTCAAGGACACAGCGGGGCACGTTGGTCAGGAGGAGGCGGAGGACGCAGAGGAGGAGGACGACGACGGCGGCGGCGGCGGCGGTTTCGAAGGGGTCGACGGAGACTCGGACGACGAAGAATACGTCCCCGTTGCCGAGCCCGGCTCGGTCCCGCCGTCGAGTCGACGGGGTAAAGTCCACAGGAAGGCGGAGAAGAAAGAGAACGGCGAGGCCACCGAGGACGACCCCAAGAAGGCGTCGGTGCAGTGTCCCGTGTGCAACAAGACCTTTCGCAGTAAATACTATCTCAAGGTTCACAACAGGTACGGGGTTGGGGCCACAGATTGGTAATCGTTGTCGAGTTGCGCGTGTTTTAGGGTGATCGTTCTGCATTGATCTGTTTGTAGGCGCCATACGGGCGAAAAGCCATTCGTGTGCAGTAAGTGTGGGCAGCGGTACTTCAGGAAAGAGAACCTTCTGGAACACGAGGCCAGAAACTGTTCCAAAGTGGTGGTGAGTCGCTGCATGCTGAATGTTTTAAAAAAGGCCTGTAAGCGTTTGCAATTCAAAGTTGGAAGAACAAAAACATTTTCAAGCGGAAATCTACAACAGGAGAGATGATTTCCATCTCATTGGCTCCCTTTTGCACGAATGCAAACAAGCGAATGCAAATTTTAAGTAAATGCATCTGTGTGTCTGAGCCTCTCGTTTTGTGCGTCTCTGTGTGTATGTTTTTCTGTTTAGTTTGTGTATTATAGTGCAGGAATATTGTATCTATCTAAACAAATATGTAAATGTAAAACTGAATAATGTATAGCACCCCTAGCTTTCAACAGAACTGCATATGATATTGATTAGGGACGGGTAGTAGTAATGTTTAGGGATTCGTAACGTTTTATCTTGATGTTATTCATGTTGTCTTGTGGTTCTTTTGCAGACATATTCTTGCACAATATGCACCTCGGTATTCAAGAGAAAACAGGAGTTGCGTTTACACATTATCTCCCACACCGGAGACATGCCCAATAAGGTATAGATTGACCTATTGATTATTAAATACTATATATACTATAAATACTATTAAATACATTGATATTAAATAAAAGTACCACTCTTTTGGTACCCGATTCAAACAAAATCTGCATATCTATTCCAGTGTACATCGTGCCCTGAACAGTTTATGCACAAGAGGGATCTGACGATGCACATGATCAAGATTCACGGCTTTCCAAAACCACACGCAGTACGTTTTATTCCAAATGTATTTGGTTTCCAAGTATTGCACCTTATTATTCACACTGATGGCCTAACTTTGCATTTTGAATTCGGGCTGATTATCACATGAAAGCGAGGGAAACCCCGAGACGGTTTGTTGATGAATATTCGTTCCACAGTGCGCCCAGTGCACCAAGAGCTTCCTGACGCGCACGGAGCTGCGCGTGCACGAGGCCGCCAAGCACCGCGGGGAGAAGCCCTTCGTGTGCGAGGAGTGCGCCCACCGCGCCTCCAGCCGAAACGGCCTGCAGATGCACATCAAAGCGATTCACAGGTAGTGAATGGGAAATTGTATTCGATTAATCTTGTCTTGTGAAACGTGCTGTGTCACATTATTTTATTGATTTTGATTATTTCATTTTGATACAATGTTTTTGATTTTGATTATTTCAATAAAATTACAAAATAATTATATATATATATATATATATATATATACAAATATATATATACAAATATATATATACAAATATTTAGTACATTTTGTATACGTTTATTTTTCTATTTCCTTGTCCTGTGTTCTCGCTCACCACGTTGATGATCGTCGTCTTTGTGACAGAAACGAGCGGCCCTTCGTCTGTAACTACTGTGGCCATGCCTTCACCCAGAAGACCAACCTGAGCATGCATTTGCGCGTGCACACCGGTGAACGGCCTTACCAGTGCCATCTCTGTGGCAAGACCTTCAGGACACAAGGTAATGACTGGCCTCATAGCTTTCAACTCCCTACCCAAAAATACAATGCCGTTTGCAAAATTCCTGTTTGAAAATGTCTCTCATCTGGACAGATGATTCTTGCAAGCTTAAGTTAAAATGTATATTATTTATGCTATTATGGTTACCTATGCTGATCCCATACAGATCAGTCATAAACACAACCCCAATGGAGGACCTCCCTCACAATGATGCATGTACAGCAACAGCAAATGTTTTGCTCCTCTAAAAAAAGAAAGTATGCATTACTTAGTGTGCATTTCTTGTGGTATTAGCCAGTCTAGACAAGCACAACCGAACACACACCGGCGAACGGCCCTTCAGCTGTGAGTTCTGCGAGCAGCGCTTCACGGAGAAAGGCCCACTTGTTCGCCACATCGCTAGCAAGCACCAGGAGGGCCGCCCCCACTGTTGTCACATATGTGGCAAAACCTTTAAAGGTAAAGTATTTCATGCTAACGTTTTTGGCACACAAAATACTATCTGTAATTGTTATGTATTTCACACTATTATACATCTTACATGTTCTTGCCAATTTAGCCATTGCCATTGAGTTAAAGGTGCAACATGTACGATTATTACTTGAAATTTTGTGACTAATTCAACAGTTGGCCAAATCTTACAAGTTTGTACTTTCTACAGCCTTGGAACAGCTGCGAGTTCACCTGCGGCGTCATAAGGGCATGAGGAAGTTTGAGTGTAACGACTGTGGCTACAAGTTCACCCGGCAGGTAGGTTTGTGAACAAACGCACTTTTGAACCTATAAGGCACCACTGTCCCCAATGGCCACACGGCTTGACACACACGCATGTACTTTCGTTCACGCAAGGCTCACTTGCGGCGGCACAGTCTCATCCACAAACGCATCGAGAACTACAACCCGAAGCAGAGGAAGCTGCGGAACGTCATCATCGAGGGCCAGAGTGAGAGCGAAGCCACGCAGGCCAACGAGACGTCGGCGCTGTGCGCCGAGGAGGGCCCGCTCCCCGAGGAGGGCCCGCTCCCCGAGGAGGGCCCGCTCCCCGAGGCCCTGTCGATCCAGGAAGATGCAAGCCATCCATTGTCCGTGGCGGACCACGGCCTGGACCCAGACGGCTTTGTGCCCGTGGTGCTGCAGGCAGCCGATCCGGCGGTGATGGAAGACGTGTCCAGTAAGACCCCGGGGGGAGGGGACGAGGGTCCGGGGAGCGTCGTCGACATCTCGGGGGTCTTGCAGCAGGGTCAGCTGGAGGTGGTGGTGGAGGGGATGGTGGAGAACCCACCAGTACCAGAGAGCGAGCGCTGAAGGAGGAGACAAAAAGACTGATATGCTCATGATCAACAACATCTTTTGTATGAATTGAAGCATGTATTATCATAAACCAGAGTTGAAACGCTGAATCAAATCTTTGAATCTTGGAGTCGACATGCCTATAAGGGTAAATGTCTTTTTAAAGGGGAACTTTGCCGCCATTCAACCGGCTTTGTATCATTTCAATGACAATTGAATCTTATCGGCTGCTGCAAAATTATTGGTCAAAATCAGTGAACACAAAGTACACATCATACACATTGAAAAACAGAAAATTATAGAGCACAAAAGAGGCTTTTACTTTGGTTTGCTTGAATAAAACAGAGGTATGCACTTGTTTTTACCTTGTATAGCACACCACAGACCATGGATTGTATTAGTCTAAATTGACTGTCAAAAGCAGCAAAACAGACGTAAAGCAGCACACTACACAGACTCCTGCCTGCAGTTTTATTTTGGAAAAGCTACACCATTAGGGACACAAATGTTATACAAACACCACATTACATTCAGGGAACGTATGATAGATATAAGAAAATAGCTTCGACAATACGAATATATGTATGAAAACCACAAACTCTATGAAAAAGTGTTACTTTGAAAGACTAATAATTAAAGCAAACTATTTTACATGAACAAATTGAGAGATTTGTAGCATTTCCAGTTGTGATCGAAGATTCACCACCACAAACCACTGCTGGGTTGCAACTAATAAAACAATACAAAAGCATAAATATATTAAAGAAAACATTCTAAAATAAACGTTTCCATGCACATACTGGAACCCAGAAATATCTCTGCCAAGTAATGATCAAGTGATCAAGTATTTCTGTGGGATTTAGACCGCTAACTTTAAATCAAGAGAATGTCTCTCTTTTTTTCTAGATTTCACACGTGACAAAAGTTCAAATAATTAACGTGCTATTTGTTTGCTGATTACTAACACTGTAAATCTATTCTGATTCTCAAGGGCTAGTCACCTACATAGGCCAACCAAAGAAAAGTGTTGCACTTAAACTGCAATTAAAACTCGCCGTCTTGTAAACAGCTAAAAGGTGCAACGCTAGATAATGAAAACACAGGGAGACGGGGAGTTGGTGTGCAGTCGACATAATCATCACGAGTTAGAATACGTGGACCTGGGATTATTGTACACGGCCACATTCCCACATAACAGAAGACTCCAGTGCAGCATGAACTTGTACCTTCTCCCATCTCCGGGCGAATCAGCCCATGCAGGGCACCCAGCGTGGCCTTGCATGTCCACGTTGCGCTCGGTAACAAAAAGGTAGTGACTTAAGCTTTTGGAATGTTAGCGGGTGTCGGGGATATTATTGATTCTCCACAGATGTCGTCTCATCATGTTCTCGACCACAATTGTGGCACATTTTGCACAATTTTTTTTTAAATTGGACGATTGTAACTGAAAAAAAACAATCAACCGGTCAGGGATGTCCTGGAAACATCTAGCCAAGTCTGTTAAATCCTTAGGTCCATCAGACGTACTCAGACAAACATGAGAGCTCATCCATGATGGCAGAACAGAAGGCTGGCCTGGACAGCGAGGACGTCGGATGGGAAAACCTTCATAGTCATAGATGTTCTTCCGCTGCTTGTACAGCTTCAACATGGCGAGGAGGCAAGTTTACAGTTAAACCCGTTAGTGGCGGCTACACGTGGAACACAATAGGCTGGAGAGAGAGATATAGAGAGAGTGCTCGGTTGGGGGTTGCCGGATCTCAGCGCGCCGGGTTCACGTCGTGGTTCTGGTTTTGGTTGAGATTGTTGTGGTGGTTGAGCAGGGCCTGGTGACGGTGGTGCTGCCGGTGCAGGCTGACGGCGTTCGAGTCGGGCACCTCCACGGGTTCGAAGGTGCTGGCCACCAGGGGCATGAACTGGCGGAAGATGCTGACGCTGCCGTGCCAGAAGGTGGGCTGGGGCATCCGGCCAGCGATGACCCAGGCGCGGGTCGCCGGGTCGTAGGCTTCCACCACGTCCGACAGCTCGAACGTGTTGTCGTAGCCGCCGGACACGTAGAGCTTTCCGCCCAGAACTGCCACGCTGCCACCAACGTGGACCTGGAAAGAAAAAAAGGTACGGCAATGTTTTTTTGAATGATTGATTTTCCTGTTCAACATCCATTAAATGCAAAATAATGAATCAATGGTTTTTCTTTGTTACAAAAAAAGGTTACATTTAGCAATTACAAATATGAGTTAGAGACAGTAAGCTATAGATCATACAATAGATATAACAGATTGCCCCTTAGTAATATTAGTAATATTAGTAATATGTACACTTTGATTTTGGGCAGAAGCTGTGCCACTAGATGAGTTGATAATGATCAATACCTGATAAATGAGAGTAATATGAACATTGATACCTGATTCATTGGGCTGATCTTGTCCCATTCGTTCTTCTTTGGATTGTAAACGTCCACCTCAGCAGAGTCATCCCTGGATAAAACACACATTTTTAAAGACAGTATTAAATAAAAATGTACCTTTTTGCCTTGGTAGGTCTTACCTCGGTTTTTGTCCCAAAAATGTATTTAATATTTTACGTCTAATCAATTGAACTTCCACTACAACTTTCTCTCACATATTGGTATCTTTTTTACCACGCTAACGTCCTATTTTACATGCAAAATACACGCTCTGAACGCCTTGTAGTCTAAAGAACTTTCTTCCAACTGTGGTTCTAATTTTCCCCAGGAGGGGGCCCTGATCCCCGAGGTCTCCCGAGATCTCCTCACCTGATGAAGTAGATGAGGCCGTCCAGCGTGGCCGTCTTGGGGGCGAAGGACCACGGGGGCAGCTGTCCGGCGCTGACCAGGGACCAGCGGTTGGCCTCGCCGTCGTAACCCTGGATGGCCATGGTGTCCTCCGCCGTCAGCGAGCCGATGGCGTACAGGCGCCCGTCGCAGGTGGTGGTGGAGCAGTTGTCCATCGGGTGCAGCATGGGCGGCAGGGCCTCCCAGCAGTCCAGGGCGTGGTCGTAGCGCTCGGTGCTGTCCGACGCCACCACGTACAGCTGGCCCTTCACCACGCAGGAGCTGTGGTACTCGCGGGGCTTCAGCATGGGCGACACCTCTGTCCACTCGTTCACGCTGGACTTGTAGCGCCACACGCCGTCGTAGAGGCGGGAGCCGTCCGAGCCGCCTGGACCAACGAAGAAGAAGAAGGCGTAAATGGTTGTCGATGTACCGACTGGCATTGGCACTGTTTGTTCACGGACTGGTTGGTTGACATAACAAAGGATGGGTTCATATAAAAGGGCTCTACGCTGTGCGACTGGGTACCTTGTTAGTCCAGTTTGCTCTCAGAGACTTTTTGTTGCAGCAATCAATCTTCTTTACTTAATGACCCGTGGAGCCTCAGAGCCACTTCACCTTGTTGTTCCTTAAACATTAGCAAGGGGCAAGCTAGCTAGCCAAGATATTGGAAAAACCTTTGCAAAGTTTTGTTGCCTACAAAACATTATCTATTGACCAGAATATATTGTAATTGCCACACAGTAAACCTGCGACACAGAGGGAGATGATGTCATTTAGGTACTTCTTCTCTTGGAGCTAATTAGTCCATGGCCCATGTTTTGGCCCATGTTTGCAAGCTCGACGAGCAGGGACTGATGAGGAGGACGATGGCCTCTGGTGGTTTAATATGTCACTGCAGTGCTGAGAGGACAGAGTGTCCTGTATCGGTTGGCCTCTTCCACACTACATACAGCAAGTTGGTGGGGAGAGTGTAGTTTATTTATATGCACCCGACACGCCATTTCGTAAGATGAGGGGAGCCAGAAAAGCTGGCAAGCTACTGGCATAGTTTGTTAATCAAGTTCCAACAAGTTGCTTCACTTGCAACGTCAATGCAATCTAACTTTGGATCGAGAAAATGCCTTGAGGATGAATCTTGGTTTTTATATTTCGGCAGTGTTTTCTTTCCCAAATAAAGTCAGAGAAAATCAAAACTCCTTTCTCCTGTAGTTCAAAAGCGGAGCATTCAGAAAAGAGTCTCAGACTAAAAGCCTCATAGGCTGAACCTTTGAATCCACCCATCCTCCATTTAGAGTGAACCACCTGAATTTCCTTACTAGCACAACCTAGACTTACAATAAGTGAAACCAGCTAGCGCAGCGTGCAGATGCACCTGAACCTGTACCTCTCCCAACACGGCAAGCCATCTACTCACCTGTGACATACATGTCGTTTCCCAAGGCCGCTATGCTGTAGCCACCGCCAAGGTGGTCAGGGAACTCGGCCAGGTAGCGCCACTGTCCCGTCTGGGGGTTGTAACAGTCTACGGTGACCAGCTCATCGCAGTCCTGGTCGCAGCCCCCCACCACCACCAGGATCTCCGCCAGGCCCGTGGAGGAGCGCGGGCGCATTCGGTTGCAGGGCCTGTCGTGGCGGTCGTACTCGCTGGACTGGAAGCTGCGCGCCTCACTGACCATGCGCAGGCAGGTGGGCGACAGGTAGACGAGCGGGTCGCTCTCCACGTGGGCGAGCAGGAAGAAGCGCCGCACAAACGGCAGCCGCACCTGCTGCAGGAGCTCGGGCCAGTGGTGCAGCCGCCGCTTGAAGTCGGCCTTCACCCAGCGCGTCGCGATCTGATAGGCCGTCTCCTCCTTGTCCACGCACAGCTCGTCGTCCGACACAAACTCCAGCAGACGCTTCCAGGTCAGCCGCTCAAAGTCTGTCCCCTTGGCCAGCTCCATGATGTTCTTGAGGACATAGCGGCGGGCGCTGGCCGCCAGGTCCCGGCAGGCATACGCCTCTGCGAAGTCCTGGATCTCCAGGCAGTTGGAGACGTCCAGCCGCTGCTCCAGGAAGGCACAGCAGGCCTCCTTGACCGAGGGGAACTGGAAGAGGTCGGCCGTCTTCAGCAGGAGGTCCACGTTGTCCTGGGTGACGGTGACCCGGCCCGTGTAGCAGAAGTCCACCAGCAGGCCCAACAGCTCGGCCGACACCTCGTGCAGGACCACGCGGTCCATGGCGCTCTCCCGCAGCGTGCCGGCAAACATGGCCCGGAAGTAGGTGCTGGCAGCGGCCAGCACTGTGCGGTGGCAGTGGAACTCCCGGCCCTCGGCGCACAGGGTGACGTCGAAGAACTTGCGTTCGGCGCGCAGCTCGTGGATCCCCCGCAGGAGGTTGAAGGCGTGCGCCGTGTCGAAGAAGGGCAGCGTGGACGGCTGCGTCTGCAGGGCAGGCTTCTCCATCTCTGATCCCCTCGTCGGGTGTCTCGCTCTCAGCTGGTGGTGTTCAGAGCACTCGTCTTGTCATCTAGGGATAGATACAGACGTTAACCATTAGAACATGTTTATATAGATTTATGAGAGACAGGACGCTGTTCCTCAGAAGCTAAAGCAACACGTTTAAAGGTTATTCTGCTGTTACGCAGACACAATGACAATCAGGAATTACCACAAAACCAAACAAATTATTGTGAGATTAACATTCACATATTTTTTCTACTTTCTATTTTGAAATTGTTAATTTTCCCTGACACACTCTGATATTCAGGTAGGAGACAAAATAAAATAAACAAAGTAAAACACTGTTTTAAGGACTTCAACAACGAGAATCCCGGAATACTTTAAGTTTAACTAACGCTAAACTAACACAACTCTTTGAACCCCTACCTGAGGAGCCCAAGCAGGCCGGATTCCACAGTAAAAGCTTTCCAGGTTCTAGAACACACGACAGCAACGCACTCTGCTCTGGCGAATGTGACTAGCTCCTAAGCGCCGTGTTTGAGAAATAGTGCGTGTGCTTTTACTCAGGAGCTATAAATACAC
>OMNR01056159.1:0-12624 GCA_900303205.1 Mora moro
GCTGGTAAAACCTGTTCATTTTACTGAGATAAACATCAAAGCAAATCTGGGTGACTTTTGGACAAACGTGCAATGTTCAGGTTTCGTTAACGATGTCAGGTGTAGATCGTTGAACTTCAACCACGTCTTGTCACGAAATTGAACAGCTTTGATCTTGCCTCCCGGAAACCTCAGCAGAACACGCAGTGTTTGTTGGGTCGTTAGTAGTTGTCTGGCGCCCTCAAGTGGTGATATTGCAACAATCAACGCCAATAAACCTGACTCGATTATTTTGCCTTTGTTTTTAATACCCTAAGTCAGCCTACTGCCTGAGACAACCTTTCAACCAAATAAAATGTTGTACAACCCGTTTCTTGAAAGTTGCCTGTACAGTATAGGCCTAGGCCTACCATCTTATTTGACATTCAGGCTTTTAATGACCTCTTAATGAAGAATTGTGTCTTCATGTATTAATTTATTCTTTCATTCATTGATTTGTTCAAAAATGAAACTTTACTTTGTTTACTACTGTAGACTAATAATTGACTTCTTTATAATAGACCCTTATCACAGAGGTATCATCGTAGGACACAGACTCAGGTGTGGCTCATCCCACTGATTCCTGGTCTGCTACTTGTGTGTACTAGCCAGGGTCCGGGTGGTAGACTGTAGTGAAGACTGCTACCCTGCCCTGGTACATAAAGGTAACAGACCCATAATTACATTATGAGCAACTCCTGAGTTTGCCCATACGATGATGCTTTGAATTTGTATTACTTACTATTACTTTTATAATTATTATTAATTAATAATGACCACCACCACTGTTACCACTAATACCACTATCAAACACCATCTATAAACACTATCTATTGTAACCTTAAACTCAAGACATTTTGTACACCTTTTTTGCAGTTATAGTTGAATGGAGTAACATTGAAATGAGTCACACTTTGCTTTGTTTTCATAGCGCTATTGTGCAATATGTAAATGAGATCAACAGTTACGGAAACAATGAGCAGGGTTCTGGCAGATCATCCTCGCCCATGATGTCATACTGCGCTTGTTGACTTGTTTTTCTCAACTTTACGCTGCACTTCCCCCACAGAGACACTAGATGGTATCTGGTGCAATAACATCAAGTGAGTTGAAGAGATAGCGGTATAAAAAGTATTTAAAAAATAAAAATAAAAATAAAAAAATATATATATTCGTCAAATAGTTGCATGCACTTATAGGCTACTTATTGGATCACAGTAACCCACTTTTCGTAATGTTTATCCTGCTCATCACCTGCTCATTTATTTGGGGGTCAAATGGAGAGGATGGGTTTAAAATGGCACTGAAACAGTAACTGGTCAGATCATGCAGAGGTTTATAAAAGGGGATTGATCCGTGGTTTATTAAAGGGTTGTTTATGTTTATATTTGTGTATATATAATGCTATGAATAATATATAATATCATTGTTGAATACCTGGTTTGTTATGTTAGAGCCTTTAGTAATACATTGACTGTTCCATTGCTAAATGTATTCCTATCGTATTAAATACAAGAAACAAGATATAAACATAAACAAAATTGGTTTTATCATATTTTATTTGCATTCTTCTGGTAGACATCAAGTGCATTAACTCAAATCACAAATTTAGAGAAACAAAATACAACAAAATACAAATACATAAATATTAGATTCTTCTTGAGAAAGTATTTTCAAGTGTAATAGACAAGTGTAATTGTTCTTGAAGTATACACATTATTCAATCAGTCATGTACTTGAGTGAGTAAATAGCAATGTGTGAAACACTGTGAAATGTGCACCAATAATTTCATAAATAGAAAATTTAGATCCACCATTTTCTAACTCAAGGCAATAACAACACATTGTACAAAAGGGTGGCTCCCATATCAAAATGATTCAACATAAAATAATCACATATGCGTTCATTATTCCAAAGTAAAGCTATTCATTATTGTATAAGCAGCAAAAAGAATTACAAACAAATGACACTTGCTGTGTGAAAACCTGATTAGATTACAGGCTAAGATTAGGCAGCAATCCATTATGCACAGTGTATTTAAACCCCCAACAGGCTCCAGGAAGGCGGCCTCTAACCTCTATTTTAGGACCTTTTCCCCCCTGCCCCAGAGTGGTGGCCAGGGGGATGTTTGTGGTAGCAGTCTGGTGGGGGGGGATTGGGACTTGCATTCATACCGGTTGGGACATAATACATGCCCTCTAGATAGCTCTGGTCCAGCGGTGGGTGGGTCTGGGTGTCCATCTTGGACCCCTGACCGGAGGGACCTCCGTAGACAACCCCTGCCCCATTCTGGTGCAGGGCTGTGGCGGCAGAGCTGTCAGGGTGGCGGGTGGGTGGTGGGGGCTGAGTCTGGGGATGGGGTCCCGGGGGTTGTGGTGGTGGAACTGCATAGGGCTGCATGTACTGCGGGCCAGGGGCATACATGTTAGGATTGTGCATAGACGGGTAAGGGGCTGCGGTGGGCGGATAGAGGCCTGAGTGAGACATGGATTGCTGCGGGATCAGCACCTCCACATACTGGCCGGTCTCCGGGTCGAACAGCATCTTTCTCAGCGGCTGCACAGGAACCTCAATGTAGAAATATTTCCCCGTCTCCGGGTCCATCAGCATCCTGCGAGGCGTCTGCCCGAAGCCACCCTCAGAGTAGACGCTGGAGCTGTCACCTTCATACTCGGAGCCGTAGGAGGGCCCCATGCCCTGAGGGCCACACAGATATTGAGGATCCAGATGTGGCAGACCAGGGGAGTGTCCATGGCCATGGTCGCTATAGGGAGCCCCACTCATCACAGGCTGCTGCTGCTGCTGCGAAGAGGAGCGGTGTAATGAGGGTCGCCTGGGCTCCATGTGCTGGTGTGGCTGCAGAGGGCGCTCTGGAGCACAGGGTTGCATGAGAGAGGAGTGGGGAGGGTAGGAAGGAGGCTGGTTGAGGGGGTGGTACATGGTTGGAGGCTGACCGGGACCCAGGGGACTCGATTTGGGAGAGCTGGGCTGGTAGCACATCGGTGGGGGTTCAGCTCTGCACTGGTGGGCTCGGAGAGGAGGCTGTGTTATGGGGTAAGGGTGTGGGTGGCCTGGGGAGTGTGCGGGCGCCGGAGGGGTGTGATTGTGGGGGCTGTGGTGATGGTGAGGAGGAGTGAGACCAGCATGGGAGGGGCATCCAGAGGTGCAAGAGCATGGGGGAGGTCGGGGGGCGGTGAAGTAGCGATTTGGCTTCTTGGGGGTCAAACCTTGCAGCATAAGTGGACTGAAACTCTCCCTTTCGTCGTAGCTTGGCGGGTCATCTGAAGTGTAGAACCCCCGCGGGTCGTCTGCCCGCTGGGGCTCACTTGATAAGGATCTGTGGAAAGTCCTTTGTTCATGTGCATATTGTGGTGCTCGTGTTGTGGATACAACAGAGGGTTGTTTTGCATTGTTAGAGGTCACCGTCCTTGTGTGATCTTGAGCTAATGTTGTTCTGGAATACTGCGGTTGACTGTTTTGATCCACAACAGCTGACTGCCCTGACCCACTGGCTACAGTTGAAGAAGACCCAGAGATTTGGCTTACATTTGTACCAGGAACCAGACCCGGTGCTGAGGTTATCAATGGGTGTGTGGCTGATACTAACGCAGGGGCCAAAGTCGTGGATCTTTGTGTGTAACTGGAGCTTTGAGGTGAAGCCTCGAGATGTTGAGCTCTGTCGTTGGACTGTTCTTTATCGGAAGATGGTGATGAGTTTGACAGACTCGAAACAGTCGTTGTCGTTTTGTTCTGCGGTGGTCTGCAGCTAGAGACAGCAGACACGGCTAGTTTTCTTGTATAGTTGGAAGCTGATGTGCTGTCACTGGAGAGTTTTCTGTAGATAGTTGGTGAGGAGACTACTATTGTTTGAGTTCTCTCCTCCCTCTCTTGTGGTTTTGCATTCAATGTTTTCTCAGCTGAAGTTTGAGATTCATTCGGCAGTGGGCCTAAATCAGGTGGTTTAAATTTGTAGTTAGGCTTTGGCAGCACAGCTGGTTTTGTTTGATTGTTTGATATCGACTTGACCTCTATGGATTGAGACTTTTTGTTTAGCATTAGGTTGTTTGTGGATGTCTCTTGTTTCTGCGTTTCTTTTGACAGTGACTTCACCTCGATTTGCTGAGGTTTAAATCTTCTCAGCGCAGGGGACCTTGGTGGAAAAGTTGGATCTTGTCTTTTCAAAGCATCAAAATCTTTTTGTTTGATTGGTGGTGGTACTGTTTGCTTCTCTGTATTTCTCAAAGGAGTTCCACTCGTTTGCTGTGCAGAGTCTCTCATTGGAGGCTTAATGCCCACACTCTCTTCCTCTCCCCTCTTTGGTGGAGTTTCTGGCGTGGGTGTGGACTTGGCAGAGGAGGAGGAGAAGGTCCTCTCACTCCGCGACTCTGACACGCCACCTTCCGAAGTTAAGCAGGTCTGCAGAGGAATTTCCAGTCGGTTCACATGCTTATGAGGCATTCCCTTACCTCCAGCTGTGTTTTGTTCTCCCTCATTCAATACTGCTCCAATCTCAGCTTGGTAACCCTTCTCCTTGAGCAACATGGACACTGCGTGGCCGCTGCTCTCAGTGTTTGAGGCTGTGGCTGGCATGGGTCTCTCATCCTGGGCTGTCTTGGGCTTGCTGAACCCATCCCTTATCACAACTACAGCGGTGGAAACCTCTCGTTCCTTGCTGGGTAATTTAGGGAGGCTTCCCAGCATGGGAGGTTTCTTGTCTCTTCTGGCCGCCTCAGGTTTAGCCTCAACCGGTGTTGTGTAATATCTGGCTTCAATGCTATCTTGTTTTGACTCTTTGTTAGCATCAGATTCACATGGCTTTGATGTTGTTGTCTGATCGGTCATGTGACTCTCTGGGCCTCCATATAAATAACCCTCTGGCTTGGCGGCCTCCATAACAGACAGCTGTGCAGAGGCCTGCCATTGGTCTACATGTTTGCCTTGTTCTGTTCTGCTGGGTGTCATTTTGTCCTTGTCTTCCTTCCAACACACTGCCTTACACTCTATCTGCATTGGCTGTGAGTGAAACAGAGACCTTCCCTTTTGTTCCAGTCGAGTGGTTGTTGATGTTGGAAGCTTTGCATCTCCTCCCACCTTCGGCTCCTCCACCCTGTCCTCTCTCAGCTCCTCTCTCTGTTTGTCCATCATTACGTTTTTGCTTTCTTGTGTTATCTCCTTCTTCCTGTCCTCTTGCACTGCCTCAAAATTACAGTTTTTACCCTCCACCTTTCTTTCCTCAGTTATTTCATCCCTTCTGTCCTGATGTATCTCCCCGTTTTCCTCATCTTCTTCCATTTTAGGTGGTATTGCAGCACTGCTTGCCTTGAATGACAGGTTATATGTGTTCTTTACCAGCCTTCTCACATCTCTTACTTTGTGGATTGGTACTTTGACTTTATTGTGCCCATTTCCATCTTCCTCCTCTGTCTTCACATCTATTTTGGACTCTCCCTTATCCTGCTTCTCTCTGAAAGACAGTTTTGGTGATGGTTCTGGTGATGGAACTTCACAGTGCAAATCTGGTTTATTTTCCAATTCTGGTGTAAGGGAGACATTAAGGGAAGACTTCTTTTTGTCATTGGCAAGACCAGCTTTGAGAGTGATCTCTGGTGTTTTTGACATATAGGTGCTCTTGTCAGAGTGCTCAGGTTGTTTATGCTCTTCTGTGCCAAGGATTGTGCATTCCTGTTCTTGCCTGGCTTCCATGTTGCTGTTGGATCCAGTAGCAAAATGAACTCCTGTATTCCCGACAGTGGTATTTGCTGACTTGCTAGCTGCTCTTTCCTCCTCTCTTTCACAGCCACCTGTTTGTCTTCTAAATGGAACCATGAGTTCTGACCTCATTCCAGACCTCTCCATGGTTGTGTTCCTGTTTTGAAAATGAGTTTCCTCATTGTCAGGTGGCACAGTGTAGCTGTGTTGGCTAACAATTGGACTTGGCCTTTTACTGGATTTCATTTCAAAGTGTTGGGCATTGGGAGCCATTGTGTTTGATTCTGTTCCTACAGCAAGATCTTCAGATAAAAGACTGCACTGTGATTTGAGACTGGAACTCAGATTAAGTGTGTCATTTGGGGTTGGCTTTTGCAGCATTTCCTCCACTTGAACAGGTGATGATAGTTTTTCCTCATGGGAAGAAAAGGTTCCCTCTCCCTCTGGCTCCTCTCTATCAACACTTTGCATCTTCTTAGACAGCACATTCTTGATAAGGCAAGTGGCCATTTTGGTTTTAGGATGCGCCTCATCAAGTGAAGCTGACTTCTGTAGTTTCGATGTTTTCTTATTGTATTCTGGTATCTCTGTGCTGGGTTCACAGTGGTAGGACTCATGCATGGTCACTGGTGTGCTGTGCTGTCTCAGCAAATTCTCTTTGAGGGACCCCTGGAAAGAGGGGCTTTCCGCCATCACCGGAACCACTGGGCTGCCATTCTCACTGCTCTCATCTTGCCTTGATTCAAGCGTGTTCTTTCTCTTTAGCTGGATCTGTCTTTTGGGAACTCCTCTCCTACCCTTCCTCGGTTCCTCTCTTTCCACGGCAACATCCACACACTCAAAGCTTCCCATTTCATAGCGCTTTGCCGGGTCTAGGCCATCTGAGTAATATGTAGTAGGTTGGAATGGAAAGTCTTCATTATCCAGTCTTTGTCCGGACCCCTTGAAGTCAGCATAGGCTAGCAGAGACGCACTAGCTCCGGCTGGGCTTTCCTGGGTAGATGGCTGGGAGATATTGGTGGAGGATCGGTGGCTAGAGTTGTACATATCCAGGTAGTCAATCTCAGGGCTTGACAGGCTGCGGAAAGCAACATCAGAAAACCACTTCACCTCATCGTCTGCTTCATCCAGCTCACTTCCCATGCTGGAGCTAGAACTCTGGCGGGGCCTGTTTTTAGAAACACGTCCAGGAGCAATGCTCGTATTCAGGGGCACAGAAGGCTGTAGCCTCCGAGTGGGACCTCCTCTTCTCTGTTGTTGCTGTGGCTGTCTCGTGGCAAGCGACCTCTCTGAATAGGAGTGGGCTGTTAGCATTCCCCGACTGGTCTGTTTGCCTGTGGAAGCTGTACTGTGACTCTCAGGCCCTTTTCTATTCCTGGCACTGAATGACAGCTCAACCTGTTCCCCTCTGTAACTGGCATGTCCCTGCCTCCCCTCCCTCTTTCCCTGCACTCGCTCCTCCCTCTTCCTCTCACTCTCCATCTCCCTCCCCATATGCTTTGGTTGTTCTCTTCCAGTATCTCTCTGCCTTTTGCTCTCCGCCTCCGAAGGAATTTCCCTCTCCATCTCCATCTGCCTTTCCTGCCGCAGCCAATCATCTTGGCTACTGCTGTTTCTATGCGTGACACCGGGGCTTCCCCGTTTTGTCATCTGATTCTTAGAATTGTCGGTCAGCGTTGATGCTGCAACTTGTGGGGGGCTCCGGCCCCTGTTCTGCCACAGTCTGTATGGCTTCTCTGGGGCTATAATGTGTACAGGGGTGAACCGTGTAATTGGGGGTGAGGGAGTTCTCCTTTTGCTCACATTACTGGCCATGTCCTCTGCAGGCTCCTCTCTGCTTACGATCACAACTTTGGTTGATGGCTGTTTTCTGTTGTACGCAGGCTTACAAGATGTTTCAGAGGTGTTATTTTGTCTCTTATCAGATCTTGGGGAGTAAATTGGAAATTTAGGCTTTGGTTCTTTCCCTCTCAGGACAGGTGAGATAGCTGCAGCCAGGTGGGCAGGTAAGATGTCTGGCTGTCTGTCAACAGTAGAGACTGGTAGACCGTGAGATGGACTCTGTATTTCAATAGGGGGATTCAGATTTTGGTCTTCATTCCGAATAAAATAATTGCTGTGTCTCATCTTCTTTGTGGAAGAATGGAAACTTTGAGGGTGTGGTTCCTTTGGTGTGATTTCGCTCTGTTCACTTTGTAGTTCAGGTGTACTACCAAATGTTCTCTCTCCAGGTGGCTTGACAACACTATTTGATTCAGGTGGTGTTGATTTTGTGTCTGCTGCTGTCTGGCTGTGGTTTGGTAGATCTGAAGGGGAAGACTCTTTCACTTCGGGTGTGTCTTTAGGAAAAAGAGAGGGTTGTGGGGCAGAGTAAGAATTAACTTCCTGTAAGGGGGATCCTGTAGTACTTGGATTACACATAGGTTCCACTGATGGGGCTAAAGGTGATAGTTGTCCACTTCTGCATTCAGGTGACTGACTCAAATACTTTGAGTCGATCACCTGAGGGCTGTGGTGCCTTGAACTCGGTGAGTGAGAAATGTGTCTTGGTGAGGGAGTCAGTTGCTCTGCTACAGGTAGGGGAGAGGGAGGACTTGGCTTATGTGAGGATACAAGATGTCTTGGTGAAGGAGTATGATGTTTCGGATCAGGTGAGAGATTCTGATACCTTACATCAGGTAAGGATTCGCTTGGCTCAGGTGGAAAAGTTGGACGTATTGGATCAGGTGATGTAATATGATGTCTTGATTCAGGTATAGTGTGCTCAGGCGAAGTAGTATAATGTGTTGACACAGGGGATAGAGTGTGATATCTCTGTTCAGGTGAGAGATTGCGGTATGTTTGTTCAGGTGAGGGGACAAGGTGGCTTGACACAGGTGAGGAAGTGTCATTTATTTGTCCAGGTGATGGAGTGTGCTGTTTCTCCTCAGGTGAGAGAATATTATGCTTTGGTTCAGACACAGGAGTATATTGTCTGTTTGGAGGTGATGCAGCAAAATGTCCTGGTTCAGGTGAGGGAGTATAATGTATTTTCCCAGGCGATGGCATAAGATCCCTTGGTTGAGGTGAGGGAGTAAACTGACTTTTCTCAGGTGATGGAGTAAGATCCCTTGGTTCAGGTGAGGGAGTTAGTTGTATTGTCTTAGGTGATGGAAGGAGGTTCCTTGGTTCAGGTGAGGGAGTTAGTTGTCTTTTCTCAGGTGTTGGCAAAATATTACTTGGTTCAGGTGAGTAACTATAAGGCTGAACTTTTGGTGATGGAGCAAAACTCCTTGATTCAAGTGAGGGAGAATGATGTGTCTCAAAATGTATTGGTTCAGGTGAGGGAGTGTAATGTCTTGGTGATGGAGTAAGATCCCTTTGTTCAGGTGAGTCAACAAGATACCTTGGTTGAGGTGAAGCAGCAAGAAAACTTTGTTCAGGTGAGGGAGTGTCTTCTTGTTTCTCAGGTAATGGAGAGAGATTCCTTGTTTCAGGTAAGGGATAATTGTGTGTTGTGTCAGGTGAGGGTACAAGATCCCTTGGTTCAGGTGAGGGACTGTAAGGTCTTGTCTCAGGTGAAGGACCTTGATGCCTTCGCTCAGGTGAAGGTGTATAACGCTGTGGTTCAGGAGACAAAGATCTGTACCTTGGTTGAGGTGACTCAGTTGTATCAGGCTCCAGGTCACTGTATTTATAATATTGGTCAGGTGAAACTATTGTAACTGTAGACTCTTCTTGACTAGTGCTGGGTTCAATCTGTCTGACTGAGGCCTGGCACTTGGGTTCAGGTGACCGAGGTTTCCTCCAAATGGGCTTCGAAGTTGAAAGGTGAGCTATTTCGGGGAACGTGGCTGTGTCCCCGTCTTCGGGCTGGATGACAGAGTAACAGAGCCCTGTAATGTGAGGGGAGGACATGGTGGCTCTGTTGCACTCACTTTGGTGATCTTCAGAATTCAATGCTAAATTCTCTTCAGGGGACTTCTCTCTCCTTGTCACTTCTGGTGAAGATGCCGTAACTCTAATTTCTGGAGAGGCAGCAGTATAGTCAGCTTCTTTTGGACAATAGACACTACGTGAATATGGTACAGGTGAGAGAGCCTGGGATAGGGAATCAGAGATGGGAGAAGTGTGTGGTACTCCAAGCGACAGTGCAGGTGAGGGGGTATACCTGACTGCAGGCGAGACACTGCTACCTCTACACTCAGGCGTGTGAGCTATAGAACGGACAGGTGAGGGCGGTGTGTATCTAGGAAGAGGTGTGGACACAGTACTATTGGCTTCAGCAGACAGTCTGCTGTCTTGGTTCTCAGGTGTGTCTCCTCCAGCCAACAAAGCGCAGGAAGTAAGCTCTGGCGTGCAGGGAGAGCCTTCTATGTCAGGTGTTGAGCCTCTGCTGAAGAGGTCATGTACGGAGACCCTCCCGGAGACCCTTAACTCTGAGAAAGGCGAGCAGTCCTGGGTATCAGGGGAGTAGGAATAATCTCTCGATTCAGGAGTGGTTGATCTTTCTCCTGACTGCCGGTAGATGTCCACGCTGCTGCGTGGCGGTGAATTCGATGAGAAGATGACCCGGGGTTCAAATGTGGGTGGTGTCAATCCCTGTAGATGATCGGACGATTTTGGTCGCTGCTCCGATGAGAGACTACCGTTGCGAGATCCACTCGATGAGAGACTACCCCTGCGGGATCCACTGGACGAGAGACTATCCTTGCGAGAGCCACTAGATTCAAGCAAAGGTGGTGTGAGTTGTGACTCAATAGAAGATAAGCCGGCTCCTAGGTTACTTGGCTGAGGGGAGCGACTCGGAGTTGAAGACCGATGTGAGGCTAAGGAAGAGGATGGAGATGAGGATAGCCCTCTATCTTCAGCACTCTTCAGCGTATGTGGACTGTTATATCGAGGGGATGGGGTCCTAGAAGTGGAAACAGCGTTTAGGACCTCAAGTGATGCACTCTCTGTACTTAAAAGAGGTAGTGGCGGTGTGGTTCCTGCTGATTCTAATTTGGGGATCTCTGCAGAAAGCCCTGAATGCTCAGAGGTCTGTTTGCGGCCTTCTGAATCCTCCCCTTCAGAAATCTCTGTTTGCAACGTTGGGCTGCGGAGTGTCTCTTTAGGATCCTCAAAGCCCTCCTCTCCTTCACTGGAGCCGTGAGCCGTGTGGTATGAGCCCGAGGAGTCATCCGTCGGGGGGGAGGCGGCTGCTCCTTGGTCCACCTCCCTGGGAGGAGGAACGAAAGCCGCTGATGCGGGACCGCTAGAGAGGGAGGGGGACTCACAGTCGTCCCCGAAGATATCACACAGACAAGTGGTCTCTGAGATAGCACTACGGGGGCTAGGTATGTTGGTGATGTCGAAGATTTCAACGTGGTTAGGGGTGCCTTCTCGGTGACGGAGGGAGGAGACGGTGCGGGGCGCGCCGCGCAGGAAGGAGTAGCTGTCCCCCTTAAGAGTCCAGCTGTCCATCGCTAGACCACAGGCACCAGGTCGTCACAGTGGCCCGTCCAGTGTCCTTCCCTGGTGTTCTCTAAACTGTCTACCTGGACTGGAGTAACGATAGTCAAATAGTCATATAGTAGATCATTCAATTAATTTGCTCAGATAGGCAAGCATAATGATTCATGTCTTTAAAGTGGCTAAATCTATTCCATTTGTAAAAATACATGAATGTAACATTGTTGTTTGGCTGTTACATCTGCCTTTTTGTTTGCCAGAATAGCAATTTCATTCATGAACTTCAATATTCAAAACATAATAAATAATCAATTAGGAAAAATTCTACGTAACAAACAAGCACAAAGAAATTGTATGTTTGTGGCGCACATATTGAATGACTGGTCTGATATAGCAAGACATTATATTGAAATGAATTGTGCCTCGTACATACCCATCACCTACTGCTCCAAGAAGGAGAGCATGACTTTAGTCTGAGTGAGTCTGAATGAAAAAGAAATAGAGAATGTTTGCTCGCTTACCTTCAACCCAAAATGAGGTAGTCCAGGCGTTGAATTTCAGTGTTGCAAACACCACCCTTCATCCAATCAACTGTCTCTTAAATCCACAACATATATCGCCACAGCAGAAACCCAGTCCTAACTTCTAACTAGGGACCCGCATCTGCAGAACAGTGTGAAACAGTCCCAGACCCTGGCTGTGGGACACGATCTTCACACATTCAAAACAGTTTTCACCATGACTTTAGGAGGAGGAGAATCTCACTCATGCTCTTTCCTCTGACTTTCTCCCCTCTCTCCGTCTCTCCATTCTGCCCCTCCCACCTAAGCAAGCCCCAGGGAAGGGCTTACTGTTTCTAACCTGGTTCTCCTCTCTAGGTTGAGAATAGGTTTTGGCATAGGTTACCCTGTCTGAGCTCGGCTGGGTGAGGTTTATAGTTAGCAGCAGGTGCTGATCCAGCCAGGGTGGATGCATGTCCCTGGAATCTGACACTAAGACCCAGTTCAGTGGCAGGACCCCCGCTATATATAGAGCCACACTATCAGGGCCAGATAGTCAGAGGTCTAGCTGCCTGCCTGGGAACACATATGTGAAGGAAGAAAGGAGTAGCGATATGACAAAGAACAGACCCTCACACTTCAACCACCTGACAGATACTTCAGTGGTTATGCTTAATTGTCATGGGTGTACATTAGGTGTATGTGTGTGTGTGTGTGTGTGTGTGTGTGTGTGTGTATGTGTGTGTGTGTGTGCATGTGTGCATGCGTGCATGCGTGTGTATGTGTATGCATGTGCGTGTGTGCGTGTATGTGTGTGTGTGTGTGTGTGTGTGTGTGCGTGTGTGCGTGCATGTGTATGTGTGTGTGTGTGTGTGTGTGTGTGTGTGTGTGTGTGTGTGTGTGTGTGTGTGTGTGTGTGTTTGTGTATATGTGTGTGTGTGTGTGTGTGTGTGTGAGTGTGTG
>OMNR01056164.1:0-10314 GCA_900303205.1 Mora moro
ACAAGTGAGGAGGAGAGAGAGAGAGAGATACAGAGAGACAGATAGAGAGAGTGAGAGAGAGAGAGAGAGAGAGAGAGAGAGAGAGAGAGAGAGAGAGAGAGAGAGAGAGAGAGAGAGAGAGAGAGAGAGAGAGATGGAGAGGGAGAGAGAGGGGGGGAGAAAGAGAGATAAAGATATAAAGATATATATGAGAGAGAGAGAGAGAGAGAAAGAAAGAGAGAGATGGAGAGGGAAATAGAGAGGGGGGGAGAGAAAGAGAGATAAAGATATAAAGATATATATATATAGAGAGAGAGAGCGAGAGAGAGAGAGAGCGAGAGAGAGAGAGAGAGAGAGAGAGAGAGCGAGAGAGAGAGGGAGAGCGAGAGAGAGAGAGAGAGAGAGAGAGAGAGAGAGAGAGAGAGAGAGAGCAGAGAGAGAGAGAGAGAGAGAGAGAGAGAGAGAGAGAGCACAGGCTAAAGGGAGGGAGGGAGGTAGGTAGGGAACAGCTGGCTAGGAGGGGGCAGGAAAGCAGGAAGACAAGAGAACAAACAGATGAAGATGTATAGAAACGGAGGAGAGCAAAGCAATAAAAAACACACCACAGATAAAGAATAAAACCCAGAGTTCCGTAGAAATAAATATTACTGCAGAAGATGACCTGGAGGGACTGATCGGGTTACAGCGCTTGCAGACTAGCCCTGATGTTTCATCAGAGCTAGCCCTGATGTACGGCTTCTCGCATAGAGCCCAACCTCCCCGTCCAAATGAAAGTCCCCCGCTCCCCAGGCAAGCAGACAGAGCCCATCTCGTTAGCCATTGTACGAAGTGTGTGTCATAGAACACACACACTCACCCACACACACATACACGTCCTGTGCGTCTGATTGGCTGTGTCTATAGGTGACAGTAGCAAGGAGATGAACATGCTCCCGGCTCTACAGGGGTTTCAAGCAGCTGAGACGGCAGCCACCTCAATTTCTCTCTCTCTCTACCGCTCTCGACCTCTCTCGACCTCTCTCTACCACACTATGTTGCGTGTCCTATGATGCCACTCTTATGAGTTTCATTTTGTTTCTCGTATGTTTAAAAAGAGAGTGTTGTAAGATCTGTAAGATATCTAGACAGTGTTTGATGTTGAGTCCTGTTTGATGGAGCCAGGGTCAGCTAGGCTTCAAGGATAGAAACAGCTTTTTTGTCATACCTCTCTTGCTCTCTGTCTCTATCTCTGTCTCTGTCTCTCTCTCTCTCTCTCTCTCTCTCTCTCTCTCTCTCTCATGCTTTTATCAGAGGTTCAGGGGGCAGATGTCTTGCGTGTGCACTCCTCTCACACTGTAAACTGAATGGATCACAAAGAGGAGGCAAACGAGCACAGATCATCATTCTAAATCACATCTGCTGCACACAGGAAATGAAACCTCTCTCCCCCCCTCTCTCTCTCTCCACAGAGAGAGATGTTACATGATGTTAACAGCTGCAAGCACTGTTAACATCATCTTTTCCTGTATATACATCTAACATCTAACACACACATCCCACACATCTAACTGTGTGTGTGTGTGTGTGTGTGTGTGTGTGTGTGTGTGTGTGTGTGTGTGTGTGTGTGTGTGTATTGTGTGTGTGTGTGTGTGTGTGTGTGTGTGTGTGTGTGTGTGTGTGAGAGAGCAGGCTACAGCAGCTGGAACAGCAGGTGGTTGGCGGGGAGCAGGCCAGGAACACAGAGCTGCAGCAGAGGCACCGCCAGAGGAAGAGGATGGCTGACCAGAGGAAGCTGCAGCTCATCCAGGCCCTGGGAGAGAGCAGCGAGGAGGGGGACAGCGTCATGCTGCAGGTCTACGACTCCATCCAGGACGAGGTGCACGCCAAGGGCCAACTGCTCACCCGCATCCAGGACAAGGTGAGGCACCCTGGGCCCAGAGGTGGAGGTGGAACCAGGAAGCTCTGGGTGGAGATTTGAGTATGTAGGTTTGTAACCAGGCTTTTAACGGGTCAAAATACATCTTACATCATCATTTTAATAATGATCTTAAATCATTTGAATAATTTAATACTTCATCATTTTAATCTGAGCAAAATAAATCTTATATAATTTATAATTACTACATATCTTCATGTGAGTTTTGTGAACTTCGTATTTCAGTTAAAAGCAGCTAAGCTAGAGATCCGAGACCTGCAGGCGGAGTTCGAGGCGGAGAGGAACGACTACCTGGCCACCATCCGCAGGTTCGAGAGGGAGGCGCTGCTCCACAACGGCCTGCTGGAGCGCATGGCGCCCCTGGTGCGCAGGGACTGCAACTACAGCAACCTGGACCGTCTGAGGAAGGAGGCCTCCTGGGACGAGGACGGCAGCGCCTGGAAGCTGCCTGATGTCGTGGTGCAGAAAACCTCCCTGCCTTCAGGTGAGACACGTGGTCTTACCTGTGCAGGTAACCTAACACACCTATACTTACCTGGGCAGGTAACCTTCCTGCCATCAGGTGAAACACGTGGTCCTACCTGTGCAGGTAACCTAACACACCTATACTTACCTGGGCAGGTAACCTTCCTGCCATCAGGTGAAACACGTGGTCCTACCTGTGCAGGTAACCTAACACACCTATACTTACCTGGGCAGGTAACCTTCCTGCCATCAGGTGAAACACGTGGTCTTACCTGTGCAGGTAACCTAACACACCTATACTTACCTGGGCAGGTAACCTTCCTACCATCAGGTGAGTTACATGAGTTAGCATGCAGAGGGCCTTGAATGACAGTAAGTTACGAAAGTCTATTAAATCAAATAAGTTGATAAATAACTTGTCTTTCTCCTTTAGCCGTGTCCTCCCTTCCCCCGAGAGCCACCACACGACGAGTCTCAGCAGCGGACGCCAGGGAGGACTACATGGTGTGTGTGTGTGTGTGTATAACTAATGATGCATGTTGGTCAGACTGATGGTGTCCTCCTCGACCAACCGCTGGTGGCTGCTGTGTGCTGTTGTGTGGCGGAGCAGGTGGAGGAGGACCGGTACAAGGCGCTGCTGAACCGCAGCGACAGTGAGAACATTGCCACTAACTACTTCAGGTCAACCAGAGCCAGTCAGCTGCTGGGGGGAGAGACCACCAAGACTCTGGGTAAGGACTACAGCGTCGAGACCTCACAGAGCAGATACATGTTGTTGTGTTTGTGTTGTCATTCCTCTTCTCCTCATTCCGCCCGCAGCCGCCCACTCCTCCCCCCCACCCGGCAGGATGGGACACGTGACCGCTGCGGGTGACGGCAGCATGGGCCCCGTGGCGGGCCCCGATGCCGTCACCCCCAGGCCGTTCAGGCTGGAGTCCCTGGAGACCCCCGCCCCCAATGGCAACAAGGTCAAGAGGAAAAAGAGCAGGACGCACATCCCCTTCAACGGGAACTGAGAGTGGAGCTGTGATGCTCCATTGGAATAGAACTGATTGGTACACCAGACTGGTCCCAGACATGTGATATAATAGACTGTGATATAACATACATGTGATATAATAGACTGTGATATAACATACATGTGATATAATAGACTGATATAACAGACATGTGATATAGTGGACTGTGATGTAACAGACATGTGATATAACAGACTGATATAATTGACTGTGATATAACATTACGCTGAACTGCTAGTGGACTACCGATTAAACCGATGCTACCTTTGTAAACCCTGCACACAGGCTGTTAATACTTAATACACCGACTGACCCCCTTTTTGATATTAGTTTGATAGTTGCAGACTAACGAATGGCGAGGAACACCAAGCTAAACGCAGTGTTGGATCCACTGGAGCAGGAAAACGACTGCATCCACAACTCATGACAATAAGCCACCCTGTTGTGGCCAACATCCACTTTGTTTTCACAAAGGTGGCCATTCAGCACGGCTCTGAAGCATGAAACACGGCACCGCTGCCGGGGAGGGAACTGGATCTGGGTCGCGGATGCGTCGGACCAGTTTATTACCGTCTCCTCCTGCGGACGCCGCTGTCACACAGAGGACGGGGGGCTGTTGCCATGGCAGCGCTGTGTTGACAGGTCCTGATGACATGATGACCTCGGCGTCAGTTAGGAGGTGTCTCATTTCCTGTCCCATGCAAGTCGCACGCATTTTGGGTCAGGATACCGGACTGGTCTCGGTATTGTGAACGGGTCACGTGGACAGACACTACCTGGTAAATATCAACAGTGTAGCCATGTACACATGGCTTGTCATTACTGCTTATATTTATGCATGTGTAATGTATATACATTTAATCATTTAGCACACACCTTTGATCCAAAGCAACACGTCATCAAGGAGCAGCTCTGGGTTGGGCTCAAGGATCCATACAGGTAGACTGCAGATGTTGGGGTTTGAACCCAGAACCATTCGCCTGGGAGCCACCAACATGCTAACCACATGTTATACTATGAAGTCATGGTGAGATGGCTCAGTGTACTGCCTGACGAGCTGGAGACCTGGTCTACTCCTGGCCCGGGTAGGTAGAGGTGGAGACCTGGTCTACTCCTGGCCCGGGTCAGGTAGAAGTGGAGACCTGGTCTACTCCTGGCCCGGGTCAGGTAGAGGTGGAGACCTGGTCTACTCCTGGCCCGGGTCAGGTAGAGGTGGAGACCTGGTCTACTCCTGGCCCGGGTCAGGTAGAGGTGGAGACCTGGTCTACTCCTGCCCCGGGTCAGGTAGAGCTGGAGACCTGGTCTACTCCTCCCCCGGGTCAGGTAGAGCTGGAGACCTGGTCTACTCCTGCCCCGGGTCAGGTAGAGCTGGAGACCTGGTCTACTCCTGCCCCGGGTCAGGTAGAGCTGGAGACCTGGTCTACTCCTGCCCCGGGTCAGGTAGAGCTGGAGACCTGGTCTACTCCTGCCCCGGGTCAGGTAGAGCTGGAGACCTGGTCTACTCCTCCCCTGGGTCAGGTAGAGCTGGAGTGTGTGTGTGTTTGTGGGAGAGGGACTCAGCTTGGATGAACCAGTAGTTAAGTGGATGAATACAATTGTCGATGTAAGTTTTATAAGTTTTACATTAATTCACAAAGATGAGCAAATGACAAATAACTATCACATGCATTAAATGAGTTAATAAACAGAATAATCTTTGTGACCCAGATTACCGCTAGTGACATGGCACCTGGCTCTGTAAAACCCCCAGACGATGAATCATTGCTTCAGCTCACTGTCTGCGTCTCTCATGTTTCTGATTTCCTCGCTCATTGTTCACCATTACCTGACCAGTTCAGTTTCATAATGTGACACCCTTTGTGTATACACCCGAAGGCCCGCTTTTACCACGTGGCCGGCGATCGGATCTCGTACCGTAATCCACGCCAGCACACAGGCTAATTACATCAGCTGATTACTGTTCCTTTGGATGTGGTCGGTGGGAGACGAGACCTCTCGCATCTCCAGCGAGATGTCGGGGTTAGAAATGAAAGAAGGCAGGCTGCTCGGTATAACCCTGGGACAGCTGAGTAGGCCTTCTCACTGTGCGAGAGGTAAGCTGATAGGCACTAGTGGGCCAAGCTCAGGGAGCACTGTTTTTAATGACGAGAGTTATATTACTGTGTATGAAACTGAATAGCCAAGATACAAACTATGAAAATAGGAATAATAAATACGATTTTATTTGATGTTTAGGATTGACTGATAAGATCCAATTACTATAATTTAAACCCCCAAAAAATGAAGATAGAAAATTGCCCTTGTGAAAAATAACAAATAGTAAATATAATTTTAAAAATGATTTTTCCATGCAAAAAAATCCACAATATTTGATCAAAATAAAAATCCAGCGAAGTTACTAAATTCTGAATATCCATCTGTGCTGGTACCTTCACTTCACTTCCACTCTGTTCCTTGAAGTCTTTGCTGAAGGTGAACGATGCCCATAGTTGTAAATTGCAAGTAAAAAATGTACCTGCTAATTGAAATGCAATGTAAACAAAAGGTTCCAATGTGTCCACAAGTAAAAAAACAATTCCAGATTTATTAACCTTTAAATTCTTCATCTTCTCCTTGCGTGAATGTGCCAAAGTCCCACTTAGTGGCTGAACTATCTTTCTTAATCTCAACTGACTCTAATTCCCCTCCACACACTTTATACACTGTAATAGGGACAGACATGCCTTCAGACAGACATGCCTTCAGACAGACATGCCTTCAGACAGACATGCCTTCAGACAGACCCTCTGCTCGGTACCACCACCCTTGCTAGTCTTTCAGCAGCCCCAGCTTCCTCAAGGCTTCCTTTCGGTCGGCCCCCATGCCGGGCAGCATCACCACGCTGAAGCCCCCCGAGGTAGACCTCTCTTGGGCTGTAGGTTGGGCTCCAGTGGTGGCGGTTCTTCTTATCGGCTCTGACGCTTTCGCATGCACTGCCTTATGGTGGTAGTGTCCATGTCCATCCCCATTGCCGCTCTGGACGCCCATAGAAACGGAGCGCGTCAGGGAAGGTCCGTGATTCTCCACACCTGTTCTTGGGTGCTCTGGATGTTGGATGTTGGTGTCGGATGGGTCTGAGAGAAAGTTCAGCCCACGCCTCGGTGAGTAGTGGTGGAAACTGGCGCTACTCTGCACAGGCCGGACCTGCGACTCCTTGGGGACCTGACAGTGTGAAAACGACGGACTTCTGGATGGGTTACTGGAGGCTGGAGTCCTCAGCACTCTTTTGGAAACCAGGTCCAGAGCGGTTTGGGATTGAGAGTGGGACAGCGATGTCATCTGACCGCTCTTTGGTTCTTCTTTTAGCAGGCCAAGCTTTTGCAAGGCTTCCTTCCTGATCTTCTGTGGATCGGCGAAGCGCTTGCCAGCTGAAGAGTCGGCTGATGGGGATGTTGGCGAGGCTGTTCCATTCGAGGGTGACGATGACACATTCGGACGGGTGATTGAAGGTTTCTGGGCAACGACGGGCGGATTGGTGTGAAGTCTACCGAGAGCCTCATCATGAGCAGAAGCACTTGAAGGAGCTCTGGCAAGGTTCCTGTGGTTTTGGTGAGTAGCTGCCATGGAGACAGGGGGCTGCTGGGCCCAGTCTATCGTATGGTCTACCGTGGGACATAGAGGTGACTTCTTGGCCGAAGCGCTCCTCCGCAGATAGACGAGAGCGTCGTAGGAAAGAGGTCCACGAGATGGGGGAGCTTCGCCTTTCCTACCCAAGTAGCTCTTGGGTTTGGTGGGGGGAGGGATCACCACGACGTTGACCTCTGAAGGAACATGTGGAGGAGTGTGCCATGGTTGCGGTTCTGGGACTGGATGGCTGTGCGAAGCATTGATCTGGGACCTTGAATGAGAGCTCTTCTTCCTCTTAGCCTCTGGGAGGGCATGAGTCGTGCTGTTGGCCACAAGTAGCGGAGTGGGAACCAGATAGCTGTGGATGGGTTTGTGGTCTTCCAGGATGTTCGTAAAAGGTTTCTTTGAGTCGTGTTGCTGAGCACCTGGGAGAAGAACATAGCTATGTGAGAATGCATGAAGACTTGTGGTATGATTATCCAAGCTGTGCTGTTCATTTGTATGGTAAATGTCCTTCAGCATATTCTCAAACAAGCACACAATATCCAACACTATATACAATATATATAATATATATAATAATATACTATATACAACAATATACAACACGTATAATCAGTCATCATGAATCGTCTTCTAACAATCAATGAGTTGGTTAATAACTGGTTCTCACATTGTTCAATTAAATTAATTTATTTCCTAACTACAGAAGTGAACTTTGGTTAAACAACAACAACAACAACAACAACAACAACAACAACAACAAAGAAACAACCCAGTGACATTATTGTAGGCATTGTAGTCTTTGTAGTAGTGGTTGTAGTTTGTAGTCAGCCAATGACAAGGTAGTGTGGTCCCCCTCCATATTGTCCTTATTGCTAACTACGTACACCTGCGTGACGTTCGCAACCAAACACAGGAGAGATGGATCTGCAGACAATGGTGAGTAACAAAATAATTTTGATTTAAAATACAAATGTTAAATTAACAATGAGGCCAATACATTTTATTGAAAGTAACCAAGTCATTTTCTTCTTGTGACCCTTGTCTTTCTGGGATGTTTTTCCTCTTGACTTTGTAAGAAACAATATCCATGTTGTGCTCCACTAACTACTACATTTACATTTAGGGCATTTAGCAGACGCTTTTATCCAAAGCGACTTACAAGTACTACTAGGCAGTTGACTACCACAGATGATTACAAAATAAAGTACTAACCTAAAACCAAAAGTAAGTATTGATTTTGAAAAAAGTATTGATTTGAAAAAAATGTATTGATTGATTTTCCATCTGTACATGACTCTCATACTCTGATGTGTTTAGTCTGTCTCCCACCGAATGACTGGTCCTTGTTCACTGACTTTGTTTTAACATGAAGTGAATTAAAACGTATGTCCTGTTTTCTTCGTACAGGTGAATTTAATTTGATTCATGGATATTCAAGGAATGATCTTGATGGAGAGCTACAGAAAGAACTACCTAACAAACAAATGTGTACTCAACACTGTTGTACTCAAATGCATGTATAAACAGTGTAATGATGTGTTGTCTGTTTAATGTTGTAATGTGTTCAAATTAAACTGCTGTCACCTGTACCTCGTCTCTACCTTCTCTGTACCTCATCAAACCTACAGTGTGTAACAGAGTGCACCACCCTCCTTCTACTGTCGGTAGGTCAGAGGATAGTTCAACTGTCGGAGCCTGTAGCCACTGAAATAAGTACATTGGTGTCTGACTCTTAACGATTTCCTGTTTTATAACCTTGAAACTAGACGGTGTGTACTTGCAGCCATACAATACGCACGGCACTGTACATGGTTACTCTGTTGAATTGCTCTTGTGTTTTGAGCTAGGAATTGCAAGTCAATTCCACCAGCCCTGTGGTCATTGAACTGGAGTCTGAAAGGACTTTCCTAGTGAGTAGAGGGGAGGCCTTTACTGGCACGCATGGTCCAATAACCATTGAGTCGTGTCCCCCGGGCTTGAGCTCACCGTTAAGTCTGCTGTTGCTCATGGAGGCAGACAGTTTTGCCATCTTGGTGTTGAGGTTCCCTGGGAGTGGCTGGTCTGGTTCATCATTGGACAGTCCGCTGTCCTCCTCTGTATCCAGGGAGTCGATTGTTTCCTCCAGAAACATGAGGCAGGCCCTCTCCTCGGCAGACAGGTAGTCCATGCTGTCATCACTCTGCAGCGCCAAGAGAGTGTTAATCAAGTTAATACCCATTGCGTTGCCTTTCTGTGCCACTGGGGGCAGGGTAGTGTAGTTGGCTCGGTGTGTTTGACGCCCCGCCAAAAGGTTAACCAGGCAGCCTACCTGCAAGCGTCCTAGAGGAAGACCCTATCTCCTTCCTCCTCATTTATTACTTGGATTTGAATTGAGTCGCTTTGGATAGAAGTCTGCTAAATGACTAAATAGTAATACATGATAAATAGCATAAATTGAGATTAATAACAAACCCTTTTAAAGATGTATTCAGCTTGTTTTAAATACTTTTTCAAGACTGGAGCCCTTGACAGTTTGAGTCAAAATGCCATATTTTCAGAAAGAATTTCTTAAGTACCATTTTTGGCTGGACCGCAGTAGGCGAGGCTAGCCCTAGAAACCCTAGAGTTACACCATTGGCCGGTAGGAGTGATAGTTACACCATTGGTCGGTAGGAGTGATAGTTACACCATTGGTCGGTAGGAGTGATAGTTACACCATTGGTCGGTAGGAGTGATAGTTACACCATTGGTCGGTAGGAGTGATAGAGTTACACCATTGGTCGGTAGGAGTGATAGTTACACCATTGGTCGGTAGGAGTGATAGTTACACCATTGGTCGGTAGGAGTGATAGTTACACCATTGGTCGGTAGGAGTGATAGTTACACCATTGGCCGGTAGGAGTGATAGAGTTACACCATTGGTCGGTAGGAGTGATAGTTACACCATTGGCCAGTAGAGTTCTGGTGTTTCCCCATTGGCCGGTAGGAGTGATAGAGTTACCCCATTGGCCGGTAGAGTTCTGGTGTTTCCCCATTGGCCGGTAGAGTTCTGGTGTTTCCCCATTGGCCGGTAGGAGTGATAGTTACCCCATTGGCAAATAGAGGTCTGGTGTTTCCCCATTGGCTGGTAGGAGTGATAGAGTTACACCATTGGTCGGTAGGAGTGATAGAGTTACCCCATTGGCCGGTAGAGTTCTGGTGTTTCCCCATTGGCCGGTATACGTACTAGGTTTCAACTAGGTCTTGTTAAAGAAAAGGTTGATGCCGTCGTCACTAGACGCATGCTATGGTAATGATTTCAGACAGAAAGTGACGTCTGAGATGTGACCGCCTTGACTTACAAAT